>JBBIGB010304946.1:0-11206 GCA_037577075.1 Alestopetersius hilgendorfi | reverse complement strand
CCCCCCCCGACCCTGAATGCAGGAATAAGGGGTAGGTAATGAATGGATGGATGTAGCTTGTTGTAGTTGTCGTTAAGATTTCCCGTTCACACAGGCTGCTTAATTTTGATTTGACTATTGACGCTTGAGAATCTGAAAATAAACTCCTTATATAAAGACGAAGAGAGACAACAATGTAAAACAAAGTCTAAATAAAGTCTAAAATTTTCATCCTGAAATCCTAAATCAACATCTGCTATTCAAGTAAGTAAATGCTTACTAAATTCAAGGTTTTTTTACAAGGCTGAGAAGAGTCTTGACACATGTCTTCCTCTTCAGTTTGAACTCAGTTTGAACGTCACAAGATATTGACTAGTGAAGCATTCGATTTTTTGCATTGACATTATTTAGTAGGTGTTGCTCCTCCACAAATGAGTCACAATGAACTAGGCTCCTAGAGGCCAGCTTCTCTTACCAATGTAGTCATTTGTGGTGAAACGGTTGTTGGGTCCCCGGCACAATGCAACATGCACACTTAACTCTCCTATTCTGTATCAGACACAAGTTATTAAAAACTTTTTGGACAAACACGATGATCATCTCCTCCTCCAAACTCTTAAGACCACTATGATAAAATTCCTTATTTCTCACTTACACAGTTATACAGTACAGTTCACTGTAGTATATGAAGCTGTACAGTATCGTTACAATAATAACACTCTATAACTAAGAACTAAAAATATGTGGAAAATAGTTTTCAATAAATATATTTCATGTCAAATAATATAAATAAATATATTTAAAGTGTAATGACTTGAAATGTAACATATAAAGTGTGAACCTTTGTGACACACAAACAGTGTTAACGTGTTCTCTGCATTTAAACCCATTCACTAATTTTTGGATTGAACCCGGGGAGCGGTGTGTGGGCACGGTACCTCAGTACCTCAGTGGTGCCACTGGTAGTCCTGGGATTCATACCCACAACCAACTGATCACAGTGGCAATTCCCTAACCACCAGACCACCAGCTGCCCAAATAGAAAATTAGACGGAACTTACTTTTCTAGATTGATCAAAAAATGTTTCAACACAGATCTCCTCATAAATAAACGAAAAAAGAACGTGAACGAAAACAGACGCTTTCGAGGAACGTGTAGAAACAGATCGATAATACATCTTCACACTTCAAATGTTCCCACTAAACTTTATTCACTCTGAGAGGAGGACAGTCTGCTGTCCTTGTGGGTGTTGTTAGCTGTCAAGCTAGCTAACGGCTAATGTGTGGAAGATAACAGCCTGCGCTGGGGTTCTTCTTTATTTCGACCTTTGTGAGGTGAAGAATCAGTTTTGGAGTGTGTTGGGCTCAGCTGGACTCCATGGCAGCCCGGATTTTGCCCGTACTGAAGTAAGTTTCTGCTGTAATGACCTGCAGCAGCAGCAGCAGCAGCAGCAGCATACCTTGAGAACAAGACAAAACTCCAGCTTCTGTCACAAAAACGAGCCACAGTCCGTAAGAATTAAGATGAATGGGAAAAATAACAACATTTAGTTCGTTCTAATGGATTAAGCCCACTGTTTTATATTAAATATCAGCAGAACGTGAGCTAAGCTAATATAGGCTAATGGCTAAATGTCTGGCAGGGCAGCAGTGAGATGAAGGGCCTGTTTATCTGAAGGACACCACTGCCTCATAATATAGTGTACAGTATACACTATGATGGGTGAGATTATTGGAACGCCTGACCATTACGCCAACAGGGACTTTAATGACACTGTAGTCAAACACATAGAATGTAATATCGAGTTGGTTCCCACTTTGCAGCTATAACAGTTTCCACGCTTCTTGGAAGGCTTTCCGCAACGTTTGTGTTCATTAATTGTGGAGAGCATTTATAAAGTCAGACACTGATGTTAAATGAGAAGGCATGGCTCCCGAAGTTCATCCCACAGTCATGCTGGAATACAAAATGATCTTCTGCAAACTGCCCACAAAGTTGGAAGCATGTCAAAAATGCCCCTTTTCAGTTCAGTAATTAGGTTGTGTCCCAATACTTTTGTTCACATTGTCAACACTGGACCTTGCCCATCAGTTTTGGACAGAGGGACCTGCATTTACCTTCCATCATATAGTGCAAACATGCCTCAAAGACTGTAATACATGCATGTATCTGTGTCCCCCAAAACAAAATTTCGTTCTTGGCATCTAGCTAACAACAGTTTCCTTTATGTACTTTCAAACTTGCATGAATCTGCAAATGTTTATACAGGGTGTCCACGGGGTACAACAGACTTGACATACAACGTTTAGGGTTGGTTTCCCAGACAGGGATTAAGCCTAGTCTTGAACTACCGGTTCCTCTTCAGTGGAAAATCCCTAATCACAGCACTACATAATCCAGGACTACATTGTCGAGGAATCTGACCCTTAGAGTTTACAACCTTCACTCCCACTCCCTCTCGACTTATCGTACTTACGGACTATGTGGGTGAACTAGTTTGGTTGCATTTTTCTGTGGATTAGTTGTGTTTTCAAGATTTTACAACTGTGCTGGGGTCGGTAAGTGACTTTGTTGGTAATGGTTATGGTGTGTTTCGACTAACACCAAAATTTAGGTTATATGTTTTAATTGAGCACAACACAAGACAGCCAATATGACTACAGATAATTTGCATATCAGTCTTAATGGCACAACAACAGAAACAGCCTGTTTAACTCTGAGTTAAAGATAGGCTGTAAAATAGTCATGCAAAAATGGATTATAGCTATTCTTATATAAAAGCACACAGCTATCATAAGAGGACAACGAGGGGGAAAATACAAGAATAAATTATGGGCTAGGCCCTTGAAACTGTTGGCTTATAGCACACTAACAATATAAATGTTTTTTTTAGGCACTGATGAATATAGGTTTCAACAATCAAATGCTTCCTTATGTTTAACCTGCAGGCTTGCCACTAAAGTGGGCATCGCTGGAGGAGCTGTCTATGTGGCGTATGACTCAGGACTTCTTGGGGGCAGTGACGAGGGCTCTGTAGCTTTGAGCAAAGCTAAATCGGCTGTTCCCCCCGCTGTGGAAGAATGGACAAAGTACTTCGGCTTTGAAGTAAAGTCCACTTACAATAATTTTGGTAAACCTGTACTGCCAGTCCGGCCGTTAGAAAGCATGCAAGTTAATTTCAGTCTTAAATGCTCAAAGATTTTGCGTCTTTCTTTTTTTTTTTTGGACAGTTTCTCTCAATGGCATGTGGGGTTTTATGGGTACTACATATCAAAGAAAATGTTTAATTCTTAATTCTCATTAAAGATGTACTTTTAAAGAAGGAATATGAAAATGGTATTTTCTATGAATTTACCTGAATTTATTTGTAATTTAGGGTTCATTGTTTTTCTTTTTCAGCTTCCTGCAGCACCCAAAATTGAGTTCTCCCCAGTCGATACATGGAATTCAGGTAATCCATATGAAATCGTAGCATAATTACTACCCTATAAGGGATTATTCTTTTTATTAGTAATACAAATACATATAAGCTAACAGTGCGGAGTGTGCAACACTGTGTATATATCAAAAATTAGATTATTTCTCAACAGAATTTCAAAGTGAGAATATTAAAAACACTCTAAAATGGTCATTTTGGTTGTTGATTGGGAATCAGAACAGTCTGATTATATTTTGATATAAATATGTATATTAACCCCGTAAGATTTCCTGACTAAGGCTTATCGTTCAGCAGTTACATGCCATAAATTAAATTAAATGGTGGCTCCTGGAGATTTTAGGGTTCAGTCCAACCCAGAATATTCCTTCTACTAATAAAGATCCAGTCCATCAAAATCAAGTGCTGCTGAAAGTCCAGCAGAACTAATAAACATTTCATACGGTTACATGGGCTTTATTTGGTAATTACCTTTACATTATTGAAGCTCTTGAGTACTTCACATCCAGACATTTATTTACACAAATAATTCTTTAAAGAATCATCCAGTGAACAATTCATAAGGGGACCAAGTGTGTGTTACACAGTTATTTGTTAATAGTGAAATATGACCTGTATGGGAAGAAAAAAAACCCCCCATCATTTTGTTCCCCTACAGGAGTGCAGAAGTCTATCGGGGCTCTGTCAGTCGCTCCAACTGCAGTGTGTGACTACACAAGCCAAGGTGTGCAGTATCTGAAGGACTTGACCAAATGAACTTGTTTCATGCAGTTTAGTTGACCACAACAATGTTTTTTTGCACTGTTTGCTTTGTGTGGCCATGCTCTCCTATATGTACTGGAAAGCTACATTCAACAGAAAGACTGAAGACAGGTCAACTTGCAGGCAGCTCAAATGATTTGCATTTATTTTGGCATGGATTCTGCCCTTGAGAATCTGCCCTTGGATTCTGCCTTTGGCTTGGATTCTGCCATTAGAATGGGCATCTTTAAAAAGATGCCCATTCTAACGGTGTTTGGTGTTCAGTAAAATAAATACACAGAGGTTAGAACACTGCAAAGATTTATTATTGATCTATTTATGTATTGTTTGTAGTTTTTCCCTCCCTGGTTCTTTATCAGCTTTCATGGTGGCATGCTGCTGGTTCAAAATAAATCATGGCTATATTCGGCGACTGTCATTTGTGTTAGTCTGTAAACCTAAAGCACTCATTCAGTTTGCCTGAACATTTCGTCTTGGAGGGCCAAAAAGGACACAAAAATAAAGGTAAAACTGTATAAACAAAGTGAATTGGATGGAAATTACGTACTGGACAGTTTTTAAAGATTTAGAAATGGTTATACTAAAATACACACACACACACACACACACACACACACACACAAACAGAAGTAAATAGTCCTGGCATTGAGCTACCACTGGGTACCATCTGATAGTAACCCACTGGTTAGACTTCTTCCATTTTTATTTAAAGGCACTGATACATCTTTCAGAAGGACTCAAAATGTGATTGGTTGATTTGTGGTCATTTTATAATAATCTTGGTGGTTAACTGGACACATTAGGCCCTAAATTCAGAGCTAAATCAACAGAGTTCACTTGCCTCTTTACCCAGATATTGCAGAAAATATTTATTGGAATATTTTCTGTTGGGCAAAAATTAAACCCTGTTGTTTCCAAACGAAACTTAATGAAATAAGTGCGGTACTACAGTAGAGTTTAAAACTGTACAAACATGATTCTGCAAGAAAAAAATTGTACAAGCTATTTTTTATGTGTGTCTAGAAGAAAAGTGTTCATCAGAAAAATACTAAACTTTATTTATGAAGTGGTTTCATACAAGGAGCAGCTTAATTTGATTTAAAGACAAGTAATACATTTTGAAAAACAGCAAATGTTCAACTAAATTCAGACAGCAAAATGAAATGATAGATATATTTTATTAAAAGTGTACAGACTGCAGAATAACGTACGGAATTGGGTTTCACAGTTTTGAAGCATAATAACATAAGACTTTTGCTTTGAAATATACAGAGGATGTTTACAGAAGGTCAGTCAAACCAAAAGGACAGTGTCATCTCGCACATGCACATATTTCCATTACAACATATAGAAGTTCACATAGAAAAGAATCCAGTTGTTAACACATCAGATAGGATCAGTGTGTTCTTCAATAAGAAATGCATTGTCACTGTCTACTAGAGATTCAGCTGCTCTTGAAAGTTACATAAGTGCTGCATGTGGTGACGGTAAGCTTTTAGTGTGGTTTCGGTTTCCGTCAGGCTGAGCGATGCTTAAAATGACTTTTGCCTATTGTGGGAATTTTAATCAGAGATGACCCTAAACATTTTCTACCACACTTTACTCACCATGAAAAAAGCTCATATCCAACAATCACATTCAATCAGGTTAAGTAACACCTAGAGAAGCAGGAGAAGAAAAGCTTAAGCACGTTTCTTGATTATTTTCTTAATCCAGGCTCTGTATTTTGAAATCTGAGTGTAGACGTTGGGTACATTTGGATAACTGCAATTTTGGCGCAGATTGAAAGAGACGATGCCCACTGCTACACCCTTACACACCAAGGGTCCACCAGAATCACCCTGCAAGAATCACACATCAAGTATTAGCCAAAAGTGACACCTTGATCTTACTACTCAGGAAATATGATGAGATTTCTTACCTGGCAGGCACCACTTTTGGTCCCGTAACCACCTGCACACAGCACGCTGTTTGGGAGTTTAAAATTCACAACGCTCCACTCGGCCTGGCAGTCTTCAAGATTTATGATTGACACGTCAGCCACCAGAAGGTCGCTTACTGTGTTTTGTTTCTTTTGTTTCTCTGTCTTTCCCCATCCTGCAACCTGGCACTTGGTGTTGGGCTTGACTGGTTTGTCGTTGCTTGGGATTTTGATAGTCTTTATGAATTTACTCTTTTTAACTTTCTTGGAAAGCTTGTTTTTTGTGTGGGGGGTGGGGGGAGGGGTAGAAAAGAGACATTCTCTGGTCAGTATCATCTTTTATACTTACTACTGGGTCAATTCTATATTCTAATTTTGCCAATCCCCCACTCAAATATACCCAGCAATCAAACAGTGAGTTTAACCAGGTGTATCTTAGCATTCATTAATCTGTTTTCATGGATCGGTCTAGTTTGTCCAGCATATCCTCTCCTCATATCAATTATTATTTTAAACACTGTTGAAATTTTGAAACAATACCTTCAGAAGCATGATGTCATATCCAGTTTTGACATTTTTGTACGATGAGTGTTTATGAATATCTTCCACAGCATATCTGTCCAGATGAGCTTCAGATATGCTGTGAGTGCCAAGGACCACGCTCAAGTTGTTCCTTTCATAAAAGTGACACTTCATTAGCACTAATAAAAAGAATAATGCTGCTTTTTCTCATACACAGAGTGTCTGCACCCTACCCCGTATCACAGTGTGCAGCAGTGAGGATGTATCTGGAGTCTATGAGGAATCCTCCACATGTGTGTTTTCCATTGACCTGCATGTGTGGCTAAAGGAAGAAATTACCAGTCAGACTATCATCATTAGAAACTGAAACATTTTTCATTCTTAGGTTCAAAACCAAGCACTTACCATTATATGCCAGAGTGACCAAAACTGCAGCTAGCAGCACTCTGTGATGTGTGTTCATCCTGTCAGTAAGCCTGTGAGTCAAAGACCATTCTAGGTCCTTATATACTCATTGTAGGACTTCCTCGTTGTGGCTGTGTCGTCTAGAGCAATGGTGTACCCACCTTTTCTGCACTTAGAGAGCAGTGCTGTTGGCCAAATGTCAGTTTGCAGTACATTTATATTTATGGCATTTAGCAGATGCTTTTATCCAAAGCAACTTCCATTCCCTACCTACAGGGGACAGTCTCCCTGGAGCAACTTGGGGTTAAGGGTCTTGCTCAGGAACCCAGTGGTGCTATGCTGAAGGTAGGATGCAAACTCATGACCTCTTGATCTAGAGGCAAGTATCTTCCCCCTAGGCCACCACATTAAAACATTAAAGCACAGATATTTAATTGCAATATCACCTGTCAATGCCTGCGACACATTAAACGGGGAAAAATGGGCAAGCATGAAGATCTGGGTCAAATTCTGGGAACTAGACAAGTGGGTCAGAACATCTGTACAGCAGCAGGACCTGTGAGATATTTCATCGTCTAGTGGTTTGGTGTTACCAAAAGTGGTCCAGGGAACGACAGCTGGTGACGGGGTCCTGGGCAGCCAGGCCTCATTTATGCAGCTGTAGAGCGAAGGGAAGCCCCGCTGATCTGATTACACAGAAAAACTACTGTAGCAAAAATTCCTGAAACATGGTTTACTGTCTATGAGGCGTTGACTCAGCCTCTGAATTCCTGCATTTGTGGGGTGTACTAAACAAACTTCTCCACACCTCACAACTTACAGGACTTAAAGGATCTGCTGCTAATGTCTTGGTCTTGGTACACTATATGGACAAAAGTATTGGGACGTCTGATCATTATGACTTTAATATGGTGTTGGTCCACTCTTTGCAGCTATAACAACGTTGACTCTTCTTGAAAGGCTTTCCACAAGATTTTGGATTTTTTTGTCGTTGTTTTTCTTTTTCAGTTTCATGAAGCACCCAAAATATCACAGGACAAAAAATTGAAAAAAAAATGAAACCCTGTTGTTTCCAACCGAAACTTGATAATGAAGTAAGAGCAGCAGAGTTTAAAACAGTGTACAAACATGATTCTGCAAGAAAAATATATAGAAGAAAAAGGGGACACATCAGAAATCTAATAATGATGAGCTTTATTCATGAAGCATTTTCATACAAGTAGCAGCTTAAGTTCATATAAAGACAGGTGATACATTTTGGTAACAATTATAAATGAAAATAATGTTAACAGCAAATGTTCAAATAATTCTAGACAATAAATGAAATTAAATGATAGATACAAAAAATAGAAGGCTATTTAAAAGCTAAACTCAAGATTTTACGATTTTTATTAAAAGTGTGTACAGACTGCAGAATACAATACGGAATAGAGTTTCACAGTTTAGAAGCATAATAACGTAGGATGTCTCCACTTTTGCTTTGAAATGTACAGAGGATGTTTACAGAAGGCCAGTCAAACCAAAAGTACGGAGTCATTTCGCACATGCACACATTTCTGTAATATACGTATATAAGTTCACATTGAAAAGAATCCAGTTGTTAATATATCAGTTAATCAGATTAGAACAGTGTGTTCCTTAATAAGAATTTAATTGTCATTGTGTACTAGGGCTTCTGTCACTCTTAAATGTTACATAAGTGCTGCATGTGGTGACGGTCTGCTTTTAGTGTGGTTTCTCTCGAATGTCGCACAAATCTAGCCTGTAGGTTTCGGTTTCCGTCAGGCTGACTGATGCTTAAAATGACTCTTGCCTACTGTGGGAATTTTACTCATACCTCTCACCACAGTGTGCAACAGTCAGGATTTATCTGGAATCTATGAGGAATCCTCCACATGTGTGTTTCCCATTGACCTGCACTGATGCCATGTACTGCAGAAAGTCCTTCTTGGCTTGTGTACCATTAATGATTTCCTCTCCGTGTGTGTCTAGAGGAAGAAATTACCAGTTTTTCATTCTTAGGTTCAAAACCAAGCACGAAATGCCAGTGTGGCCAAAACTGCAGCTAGTAGCACTGTTGAAGAGTGCTCATTTTGTCAGTAAGCCTGTGAGTATATACTTATCGTAGAATGTCCTCTTTCTCTACAGTGCAGTACATCGCCAAGTGTCAGTTTGCATTGACTCTTATAACACAAAATGTATTTGTTAAATATTACATTCATACATATCCACTCAAATGGATAATACAAAAGCAATGATGTAGTAGTTGTCATGTACAGTCACATGAGAAAAAGAAAACAGTACAGAACTGAATGCTTTACTACCAAGGGGCCTGGTGGTTAAGAGTGTATGCCAAGGTGCATAGGAGCATCATCATGCTGAAAAAGTTCTTTTTGCTGAGTGGTTATTGCTTCTAGGCTCATCCACCTGACAGTAAAAACACTTCCTGTTGACCAGGGCAGCTATGGGGGCAGAAATTGAATCTCAACATCACCTGTCAATGGCTGCGACGCATTAAACAGGGAAAATGGGCAAGCATGAAGATCTGGGTCAAATTCTGGGAACTAGACAAGTGGGCCAGAACATCTGTACAACAGCAGGACCTGTGAGATATTTCATTCTCAAGTGGTTTGGTGTTACCCAAAGTGGTCCAGGGAATGACAACTAGTGATCAGGTGACACGGTCCTGGGCAGCCGGGCCTCATTTATGCACCTGTAGAGCGAAGGGAAGCCCCCCTGATCTGATTACACAGAAAAACTACTGTAGCAAAAATTCCTGAAACATGGTTTGCTGTCTATGAAGGCTGTCTATGCTAGAATAAACAGTGCATCAGGGCAACAATCAGAAATGGTTTAAGGAACATGAAAAAGAACGTGAGACATTGACTTAGCCTCTGAATTCCTGCATTTGTGGAGTGTACTAAACAAACTAGTCTGATCCATGAAGGCTACACCTCACATGGATCTGCTGCTAATGTCTTAGTGGCGATACAAAAGTATTGAGACCCCTGACCTTTATGTCAACAGGATCTTTGTATTTAAGCACATCGACTTTAATATGGTGTTGGTCCCCTCTTTGCAGCAATAACAGCTTCCACTCTTTTTGAAAGGCTTTCCACAAGATTTTGTAGGTTCTGTGGGAATGTGCGCCCATTCATTCCATAGAGCATTTATGAGACCAGGCACTGAAAATGGACAAGAAAAACTGGTTTGCAATCTCTGTTCCAGTTCATTCCAAATGGGGTTGGATGAGTTTGATGGGCGGGGCCAGTCAAGTTCTTCCACATTGAAGTCATCCAAATGTGTGGGGGGTTTTTTTGTGCACTGGAGCACAGTCATGCTGGAATAGAAAAGATTTTTCCCCAAACTGTGTCTAATCATTATATGTTATGCTGAAACATTCTGCCGGCTGTGACACACAGGCTGACGGTAAAAGCCTTGTGCTTGTGGTGATGCGCTCAAATGCGAGACCACCACCCTAAAAACGAAAAAAGACGACCCTGCAGAACAAAGCAAACCACATGTTTCCACTGAGGTGTGTTTGATGTTCTGTAAGATAAGGGCATGATCTTGTTTGTGGTTTTAATTTTGAGACTCCAGATAAAACACCCACAACAACGCAAATGGACTTTAGTGCAAAAGAAACGTCTTTAACAAATAAAGGAATATGACAAGATTTATGTCAGGTGCTCAGCCCTGAAGGAGACATTAAGTCTGTGAAGGAAATGAGGCAGACTGCAGTAACCTTGCATTCCTACAGCCCCCAGACTCATCCTGCAGTGAGATGCATATGTGTTAAAATAGTACATTCAGATTTGCTTCATAATCTAGGCATTCAGATTTGCTTCATAATAATAATAATAATAATAATAATAATAATAATAATAAATTTTTATTTATATAGCGCCTTTCCAGAGCTCAAGGTCGCTTTACATTAGGTATGGTGGAAAAAAGAAAAAATGAAATAAACAGACAAATAACAAATATACAGAGAGTAAAATACAACGAGAACAGGGAAGAATGACAAAAAGAGGTTACAGTTTACAAAAGATTTAACAGTTTACAGACAGTTTACATATCAGATGTGTAGCATTCAGAGAACGGATGAGTTTTGAGTTGCGTTTTAAATTCCATGATATTATTAACAGAACGGAGTGAGCGTGGTAGAGAGTTCCAAAGT
>JBBIGB010304922.1:0-11206 GCA_037577075.1 Alestopetersius hilgendorfi | reverse complement strand
CTCCTCCCAACACACTCAGTCTCTCCTCAGCATCCTCCTCCCAACACACTCAGAGTCTCTCCTCAACATCCTCCTCCTAACCTTTTCTTAACATTTCAACTCTTCCACCTCCAGCTCTGCTTCTTGTCTTTTTGCCAGTGCCACTGTGTCCAAACCATCAAATCAGACAACATTGTCTCACTACTGTCTTGTCTCCAGTACTAGACGTAAAAATGCAAATAAACAAAAAGAGATTTAACATTAAGCACAAATACTCACAGGTGCTCCTTTAGGACCAGGTGTGCCAGGCAAGCCATCACGACCAGGTCTTCCATCAAGCCCAGGTAGACCTGCAGGTCCGGGGAAGCCTGTGTCTCCCTTTTGCCCCTTTGTACCATCAGCCACAATAGCGTCACCAGGATCACCCTTCTCTCCAGGTCCTCCAGGTACACCCGGCTGTCCGGGGAAACCCTGAGGAACAAATATGAGGTTTTATGAACTATGCAGCTTTCCTTGACAGTTTAGAAATTAAGCAAAGCAAGGCCACTCACTGCAGGGCCAGGCAAGCCTGGGTTGCCTGGGAATCCTGTCTCTCCTTTAAATCCAGAAACACCAGGCTCACCTATGACAAACATACCAAGACATGTTAGCATCTCTTGGTATGGCTTTATCAGAAAGATCTTTATTTTTCGTTGTAAATTGTATTTTGCTTACATATAGAAATCACTGACCAAATATCAGTTGACCATCTGGAGAAAAAAAGTGGGGACTGAACCCTTTTATAATAGAATGATGACATTCCAATAAAATTGTCTAAACAACACTTTTTAAATAGCAGGTGTCTCTTCAATGATATTAATGAAGTTACAAAAATGTGTCATGTGTACTCTTTTCCAGAATATATGTAAAAATGTAATTGATATGATGCACAAAACAGATCTAATTTTCATAACATGTGTAAGGTTTAATAAACTCTGGGCATACTAAATCAATTAAATGAGCTATTTCTGAGGTACTCACCCAGCAGACTCAAGCTCTTTGTCCTATTATATAAACCCACGTTTGTGCCCTTATACTTACAGACGTGTTCTCATTATAAAATTCTCCTCCCATTTCTGTGACATATAGTACCATATTCTAACATACACTCTTTGCCATCTTCCAGATGATAATTTTATTCTATTTTTATTTTGCTTTATAAACACAAATATTATTATTAATGAATTTAAAAATTCATTTTCTAGAGTGTCTTATAAAACCTACACTGGCGTGGACAAAATGTAGGGTGAAAATGTAGGGATGCGGATCATGACCTTATGATGAGCTTCTTTTAACTTCACTTTTAAGGCCACATGCTAATTCAGATAAAATAGGATAATCATTTATAGGTAACAGGGTTACAGTAATAAAAAGGATAAACCCATAATAATAATTATAATAATAAATAATAATAATAATAATACCAACGTAATTATAATAAAACAAACATTTTACTTTCATATTGCACATACTGAATGGTTTTTGGTGTGTGTACAGTGCTTTTACAAATAACGATGCGTTACTGTAGCTCAGTACCACTTAAGCCACCAAAAAGGTTTATTCAGTTTCTCAAACAAGATGCACTGAGAATCAAGAGGTCGTCGATCACTGTTACTGTCACGGACAAACTGTAAATCTCCAGAAACTTTTCAAGACAAGGAAAAACATTCAAATTTCAGGTAATTTAATGTACAAATGTAATTGGTAATGTCATGGAAAAATGTAATGTAATGCAATGTAATTTCAAGTAATTCTGAAATATTTCTGCTGAATCAGAACACCCTCACACCTTTTAAATGGTAACATGGAGATTTTGCTCTGACAGTGACACAACACTGAGCTTAGAATTAGCCTATCTTGCATATGCAGCCTAAAGCTCATGCCCCACCTCTTTAAAAGAGAATGAAAAGGGACAAATGATTCTTGCCTTTAACTCCTGGGGGTCCGGGAGGACCCTGTGGTCCTGGGACGGTGATCACATTAGAAACACAATTCACACACGTGTCTCCTTTGTCACCTGAAAGACCAAAGGGGAAAAAAAAGGATGTGAAGTGAAGCTTGTTTAAGCTCATAAAACATGGTTGTTATTCTATTTCTACCATTAAGCCCACCTTTCTGGCCTATCTCCCCTTGGAAACCACGGTCCCCCGTGGGACCAGGAAGGCCAGGTGTACCCTCAGCGCAGGTTTCGCCACTGGAAAACCCTGGTGGTCCAGGGGGACCTGGTGGGCCTTGCAATCCCGGTTGACCACCTCTTCCTGGTAGACCAGGCAAAGAGACTCCAGGCTGTCCTTCTTCTCCCTTCTGTCCTCTCTCACCAGGGAAACCAGGGGGGCCGGGTATACCAGGACGTCCAATTGCTATGAGATAACGCAAAGAATATGACTCCAAACACATTCATATACAAGCTGCCAGTATTACAGTAAATTAATGTAAATGACAAGAAATATCTTTATTATTTTTCTTATTCCTGTGAAAATGAAACTAGACTGTAATTCTAGGTAGTAATTCTCACCTGTAATACCTTGCTGACCAGGAGGTCCTTGGATACCTGGAAGGGGTGAAAAAAGGTTCATGTTTATTCTATATACATATACATGTTATTTTAAATGATACCTTCAGATACAAATGGAGGACATAAAAGAGAAAACTAGACTGTCTTAATCCATAGTTTATTTGCTAAAGTCTGGAAGACTATCACAATACAAAAGGCAGATAAATCCCTTATATACGTTC
Source organism: Alestopetersius hilgendorfi (assembly GCA_037577075.1). Classification (NCBI taxonomy): domain Eukaryota; kingdom Metazoa; phylum Chordata; class Actinopteri; order Characiformes; family Alestidae; genus Alestopetersius; species Alestopetersius hilgendorfi. The sequence goes on along the minus strand of JBBIGB010304922.1, from coordinate 8,452 downwards.
ATGGTATGTATTTATTAGCCTGTTCATTTTTGTTGCTAATATAGACCTGTATCACATTCAAAACTATAAAAATAAACTTAACTTGGCCTTATTTCTTTACGAATGATCAATTTAATTTTCATACCTTGTGGCCCTCTCTCTCCTTTCCTCCCACCGGGTCCTGGGAAACCGGGATCTCCTTTCGGTCCTTCTAGACCTCCATTCAGGGAACCAATCACCTAAGCAAGGAATTGGGCATAACATGATATCTGGTGTCATTTCATTTGCCATTACAAACCGAGCATTAAAAAGGTAATAGGAGAAACACAGGCATTGGACATACCCTGCCTGGAGGCCCAGAAGGTCCTCTATCACCTTTATCACCCTGAGAGAAAAGTGAAAGGTCAGTAATACACCTGGAATTGTAGGATTGACACTGGCTACAGAAGTATGACATGTAAGGCAAAGTCTCATCACAAATCTGACACCCTACTCTGAAAGAAATGGTACATACTTTTCATTCTACAAAGCAGAAAAAAAAGAAAAAATAAATTAAATTAAAATGAAATTAAAAGACAAGAAAAGTATAACCCTGAGTCATCTTACTCTTTCGCCATCTCTTCCTGGAAAGCCAGGACTTCCAAAATCTCCTTTCATGCCCTTAGAGAAGCGAAGAAAAGAAAAACAAAACCTATTAGTGTCCAAGAGCTTTTACGATCATGTGCCAATGTGTTCTTGGCATTGTCGTCTTAGCTGAAGACACAAAACTCACCGTAATTCCAGGAGGACCAGGGTCGCCATCTTTGCCAGGCTTGCCCTATGACAAAACAAACACTGGCATCAGATAACACAAAGTACATCAACTACTGATGCACAACCTTATATTCTGTTCTCCCTTACCCTCTTTCCGGGTTCTCCTGGCTCTCCCTTTTCTCCTTTTGGACCACCGGGTGAGCCCTGTCAATCAAACTCATCCCAATTAGTGTGTGTACATTATCAAAAATGTACACACACTTTAATTGCTGAATGATTAAAGAGACAATACACTAAATTGTTTTAATTCACAGGCCTCTACACACCAACTAAACATGTGCCTATTCATAGCAATCTAAGTTATATTTGAGAGAAGATATCACGTACAGGCAGCCCAGGACGGCCAGCAAGTCCTGGGGGTCCAGGTGGGCCAGGTTCACCCTAAAATGAAATAAAAAAGCAATGTTGACCTAAACACGCATTTCAGAAAAGGATCCAAATAAAAAATGTACAGCACTAACAGCTGCTATTTAACTAATCATGAAATTACAAAGATGTAAAGCGTCCATTTGTCATACGTGAACACACCACGGCACAGCACACAGTGTGAAATTGTTTCTCTGCACAAGTGAAGCAGTGGGCAGCCAGGAACACAGGGCCTGGGGAGCAGTGTGTGGGGATGGTACCTTCATTAAGTGTAAAACGGTGGTGCTACTAGCAGTCCTGGAGATTTAAATCCACAACCTTCTAAATTGCTGGGGCAACTGCCTAACCACCAGGCCAAAAGCTGCCCATGTGATAGTCTTGCAAAACAGTTAAAGAGCTTCTGTCCACAATGACCTGCATTTTACTTAAAAATTTCAAAATTATTTTTGTCTACTGCAATTATAAAGTCTACTGCTACCCACTGCTTGACTTGAACTACAGACATTAGGGAGCAGTTGTAGCGCAGTGGTTAGGGCAATTGCCCTGCGATCAGAAAGTCTAGGTTTGATTCCCAGGCCGCTTGGCACAGCTGAGGTACCCTGAGCAAGGTACCGTCCCCACACACTGCTCCCCGGGCGCCGTGTTCATGGCTGCCCCCTGCTTCACTTGGTGAATGCGTTAAATGCAGAGGGTGAATTGTGTGCTGTGGTGTGTTCATGTATGACCAAATGATCACTTTCCCTTCACTTCACTTGTTGCCACCTAGTGGCTCGTGTTAAAAATGCCTACACTATGGTGCCATCTGGTGGCCAATCACAGGAACACAGTCAAACATTAAATCCAGCAGAGGGCTTCTGAGCTGAGAACAGACATCCGGTCTAAGGTTTAACAGTTTCTTATAAAGAAAAATAAATAAAGAACTATCAATTACATTTAAGAAGCACAGCTTACACAATATGCTTTTGCCGGGCCGAAAGGATTTTATTAAACTAAGACACATCACACAATGCAACAGTAGGAACTGCCATTTCTTAATGTTTACAACTCATGGTATTCTGAGTGTACAAACATTCCCTGTGTGTGATGGTCATTTCACTGTTTAATGAGCTTGTGAGATGTTTGGAAACTATTGTATTTGCTGTTGCAGGTATATTTTAAAGCAGAAAACAACAAAGTTTTCTAGCAAGATTTATCCAGTCTATGCTGCAACGAGGAAGAAACAAGTGAATATTCCCTGCGTTTAACTTCACCAAATGAAGCAATAGGCAGCCAGCAACGGAGTGCTGTGTGTGACTTGCCAATCACAGTGGCAACTCCCTAACCACCAAGTCACCAGTTGCCCCTTAAACCAACTCACCTCAACTAAACAGTGATATTACTGGTGCCCAGGAAGTCATCGACCAACTACTAGAATTATAATTTACCAACCTGACTGACTACTGACATGTTATGGCAAGGGTCATCAATTCCCATCCTGTCATGTGTAAGCATATGGTCAGGCCATCGCTCAAGTACTCCTCAACTCATCAGGCTTTGTTAGTTTATTTGAGCAGGGAAATGGCCAAACTTTGATGGTCCCTGCTCTGTGGACCCTGACAAATCAACCTAAGAACCTATGACAGAAAGTCTGTGCCCCAGTTTATAACTAGCACTTGTGCTGTTTCCCGTGCTCCTCTTCATCCCTTTATGTCAACTGGTTATCTTCTTAACGTCACCAGGTTGGCTGTAGAGAAGGTGACTAGTTTTGTTTGACTGGTGAACCTCATCTGAACAGCCCCACAAATATCACATCCCTAGTCAATAGCCGGGTATTACTCAATATCACTCAAAAACGCCAGGGTCACTGTAGGCATCGTCACCAGCGTCATGCTCACTATGCCCGTTAGCAGCACAGCACATCATTTTGCTATCACTGTCAATTTTATGAGATGGTGTGAGACCTATAACTTTTCCAAAGTCTTTAGGCTTTTCCATCTGCCTTATGCACAATGTACAAACATTTTAAACAAGTTCTAAATTATCTTATTAAGCACTCCTTCACTGCCAGAACTAAGTTTGAGACCCCTGTTTTTAGAATTTATACCTGCTGCTTTATTCATTTTTTCCCATTTTCCCCCCTAAATGCTTGTTGTACTGTTTCTTGTTACACTTTTTGTCTCTCTTGAACTTTTTTTCTTAAGGTCATATGTTGTGTGGGATTGTTTTTGTGCTGTAAGCGCACCTGGGACAGTAAGAATAACTTTGTTCAGTCAGATAATATTTATGTGGATGGATGACAATAAAAGGAAACTAATCTTCTTTCGTATCGAGACCTTTTTTCATTTCGATAAATGTAAAATACATGTGTGATTTGTCAGGTACTCTTAGCTTTAGTTGCCACATAGAAAGCAATGAAGTTTGTTGGCTCCTACATGAATGCCAAAACAAAAGCAGGTATGATTTACTTAAATTTAACAATTTACTTACTTTATCATTCATTTTCCCACCTACTTACTTTTAGCTATAGCTGATTAATTGCTTTATAGCTTGTTACAAATTTTGCAGCATAAAAACACAAAAGCTATAGAAAGATTACAAACATATAAAATCCAACCATTTCCATTATGCATGTGTGCAACGCAGACATTCATTTAGGCATTACTGTACCTTCTCTCCTCGCTGAATGACTGTGTCCAATTGACTTGTGAATTCGCCCACCTGTCCTGGTGGGCCTGGAGGCCCCTTCAACCCAGGCTCACCCTATACACACACGCACACAGGGAAACACAAACACACAGACACACACACACAGATGCTGAAATCACAAAATATTGCATAGTATAGCTCCAATGAGGAGTTGGAGAACGTATGATATTCTGCTCTCACTCTTTTTCAGGTGGGACCTTACCTTCTCTCCCTTTGGCCCTTGGAAGTTCAGTCCCATATTACCCTACACAACAGAGACAACACAAGAAAACCATCCACTCTTAGATTTAAGTACTCATCCACAAGTTTGTTTTGATGAGACATTTCACAGAAGGCCTGCATTAAGCATGAATTCACACACAGATGTTTTGCCAATAAGGTTCAAGGCTCACCTTAGGCCCTGGTGGGCCGGGAGGACCTGGAGGACCCTGGAAAAAAGAGATAAAAAATAAATAAATGATTTACTGGGCTCATTTAATAAGGTCCTAAACAGACATGCAAGACTGATATAGGGAGAAGCAAGAAAAATAGTTCTTACCGTGTAACCTCTCTGGCCAGAAGGACCAACAGGACCGGGCAACCCAGGAGGTCCCGGAGTTCCCTGCACATGCAGCATTAGACATATGTTCATCAATCAAGTTCAAATGCTATATATTCAATATGCTTGCTACATTTTATGGACAGAGTTAACTTCATTACACAAGAGGCCTTTATCCTCTAAAGTATAGCAGAGATGGCACTGATCTGACACCTCATACCTGTAGAGCTGATGCTAGATATGAATGCTAGATCTAAAATTGGAAAATTAGATCTAACTCAATTCCATATACATATGTGTGGGGGGGCCTTGCTTCACTCATTCACTTTTTAAAAGTGGGGAACATGTCTCCCCCTAATGTAATGGTTCCGGTGTCCATGCATTCAATCTATTCAAGCCTGGGATCAGGCTGTGCTGGCTCAGACCACCGGGGTCGCTCCTAAAGGCTTTGCGTTGATGGTTCCATCCTTACATCTTTAAACGTGAAGTTGTCATTCACTGGGCCAAGCAGCGAGTTCTCACCTTTTCCTTCATTTTACAGAGCGCCTGTGGCAGGAACGGGGTCAGGTGCTCAAAGTCACATGGTGTGATTAATCACTGTTAATTTTTCTGTGATTAACTGATCAAAATTAACGTTAATTCGGCTCTCCTAATTTCTGTCTCTCTTGTTTTAGAATGAGCTAAACCTGAAAAAAAGTGGAAACAGTGTTTGAGCATTTTAAGTTGGCCATTATAAGTGAAGCACTTATATTTCAGATTCAGAATATTTCAGATTCAGAAGAGTGCACTGAAAGCATTTTCACCCGACACTAAGGGTTTCAGTATCAGAACTGGAAAAGTAAGTCATGTCTCTAAAACGGGCACAAACCATGTGTAAAGCCTGAAGGGTACACCCAGTCCTAACACATTGTCTGAACTCAACCATAAAAAGTGCCTTAGGCAAGACTCGGGTGACATACTCTGAAGCCTGGTCGACCAGGGTCTCCATTTTCTCCTATTGCTCCGAAGCGGTCGATGGGGATGACATCACCAGGGTCTCCCTGTGAAGGCAAAGAGAAAGTGAGGCTGTTAAAGCTGATGTTCAGTCCAATCATGGACCCACAGAGAGTTCACATTTTCACTCCAACCTATAACACATTAGGGCATTAGGGCACAGCTAAAAAATGAGGCCGTTTGGGGGTTCTTGTGGTCCACTGCATTACTGCATATTTTTTTCATTTTGCTCATAATCTACAGCTTTGGTGGACGTCCGACAACTACACCTGGCTGAAAGTTCAAAACTTGGTTAGACAGTCCAATTAAAGAAATAAGAAGCCATTTTTCATAACAAAATAAGGAGTTATCAGAAAGATCATGGAGAGGGTCATGGAGAAAAGAATCTAATCCCTGCAGTAAAGTATGGTGGTGGATGCGTGATGTAAGTTTTTTTTCTCCTGCTAACACATTCCAGTTCCCTGATCTAAACACCTAAAGGGTGAGCGGAAGAGAGGTGGGGTTAATTTAAAGGATTTTAGTACACAGGCATCAGGTCTCTTACATTACCCAGCTCTTTCGTCTCCATTATTAGGCCAAAAATTAAATTACTCAGTTACAATATACTAAATGGAGAGAGGCTCATGACTACATAATGCTTTTAAGAACATTTTCTTTGAGTAACATAATATTATTTGTTAGTTCATAATCTGGGTGTAAGGTAATGCTTAAAAACTAAGACAGCCTTTCTTTTGTTCACAAGAGGTGGATGACAATGACAGATGGCAAAGCCCTGTTTACTACAGCAATATATGAATGAGGCATATAATTAACCCGATAAATAATCAACAAAGTCCTCGGCTAAACAGGAGAACTACTACTGAAGCAACTGCCTAATGTATTTAAGCTCTAAACAATATTCAGAGGAAGACTTGCCTTCTCGCCTTGAAGACCAGGGGGGCCCTGGGAAGGAGGGAAAACAGGAAAAAAGAGAAACATAAACATGTCAGATCACAATACAAGAACACACTGCTGAACCCTGTATTTGCACTCGGCCCTTAGAGGTGTTCACAGGTGCAGGGGTGAAGTATTAACTTGAGGTGTGGGGGATTTGTCTGGTTATATGTGAAATATTAGGCTGCATCTTAGTAGCATTGCACAGTGAAGGATTCTACCCAAACTATGTTTGGGATGCATAATGCAAAATGGTCTACCAAGGCTGCTTTGTCACATCATCAGAAAGGATTTGAAACAGAGTTAAAAAAAATCCTGTTGCTGTGAAGAGAAATTGGCAAACTTTGACGCAAATTGTATAAAATGACAGGCAAAAAATACTGTTTGTTTGTAGTTAGATAACATCCTGCACGGTATTCATGGTACTCTTATAGGGTCCACACTGTCAGCCCACCTACGCTGCATCTGGAACTGCAGTGACTGTTCACAAATGTCCTATAAATAAAGTGCTTTACTTACCGGCTGACCAGGTCTGCCTTCGATACCCGGACTTCCCGGAAGCCCTGACTCACCCTAAGAACAAAACACACCATGATTAATATGAGTTTAATATTTAATACCCTGGTTACAGTGATCACTGCTCATCACTATCTGATCACATCGTTTGAAGTATGAAAGTACTAATCTCAGTATTGATCTTTAACAGGGTATTGGTCTAATTTGCTCATTCACACGTATGAAAAAGCAGGTTTGTGGTCTGGTTATAAATTAGTAGCACAGAGCAACTTTGATCTTTAATTGGTTCTCAGATTTAATGGCGTACCTTTGTTCCGTTACAACCCGCAATTCCTTTTGGACCCGGAGGGCCGTCCTGTCCTGGAATACCCTGTCAATCAAAGAAGGAAGACACAACCATTCAGAACTACTATCTAAAATAAAAAACAACAATTCGAGTACATATTTCAAGTTTCCGAAAATGAATTTGACAGTGTAGACTGATAATGAGACTCCTAGGTTATTTATCTCAGATATATTTATTACTTAATTTTTAGTGCAGCTCTCTCAGTAATATGATTAACTAACACTGGTACTCACCGGAATTCCTGGCGTCCCTGGAAATCCAGGCAGACCAGGAGGTCCCTGGAGAAAAAAAAACACATAATAAGCTTGTATGAGCATAATGCGCAACTAAATTTGGCTCCATATGAAGTGATGTACAAGCCGCCTCACTCTTATTCCTTTAGGGCCAGTTGGACCTCCAGGACCGTCATCACCCTGGGAGAAAAAGAAAAAATGACACAACACTTTACTTTCTATTAGCGGAATCAAAAGTGCTGTAAAATTAAGCAGGTAATGAAAAGTAGCCTATCCAAAACAGTGCTAAGCAGCTGGAGACTCCTATGATACAGAACTGACCACTGACCTTCTCTCCTCGAGATCCAATTGGTCCTTCTGGTCCAGGAAACCCTGGTACACCTGGCTGACCCTGCAATCCTGGGAAACCTCTCTCACCCTGAGAATACACCATTGATATTTTATACTCCGTTTAGTTCTTTAAAACAATTATAAATTAAGATCGCAAATAAAATAAAATTTTTCTTGGAAAAATGGCAAACAACAGGTTTGCACTGGCAAAGATTTTAGGCCATTTTTTTTCACAATAGTAGTATCCACTAGCAGCTACTAGTTCTAGGGCCCATTTTATATTTTTTATTTTGTAACATGTAACATTAACATTTCAGTTATAAGCACCAATATACCCTTCGTATCATGACAATATGTGTCCAAAGAGTTACCAGAGAAACACTTTTTCTAACGCATGATATTATAATCATGTAAAAGTCTTTAGAACTGTCTGTAAAAGCCTGTAATCTGCTCTGATTTACTGTTTTGTATACAGTGATGCTGGAAACAAAGACTAATGAATAACAATGAATAATTAAATGAGTAAAACTCCAAATGTGCAGTTCATTGCAGTCTGACGAATCGACCCAAAGAAACTGATTTACTCACTCTCTCTCCTCTTACTCCACTGCAGTCGCACTTCTGTGCTGTTCCACAGCCATTACATGCCTGAAAGAGAGAGAGAGAGAGAGAGAGAGAGAGAGAGAGAGAGAGAGAGAGAGAGAGAGAGAGAGAGAGAGA
>JBBIGB010304893.1:0-11209 GCA_037577075.1 Alestopetersius hilgendorfi | reverse complement strand
GCTCAGGGTACCTCAGCGGTGCCTAGCGGTCTTGGGAATCGAACCTGGACTTTCTGATCGCAGGGCGAATGCCCTAAGCACTAGGATACCAGCTGCCCCATATGTATAATATGCATAATAACAAAATATGATCATGAACACCTTATGACTGATGATAATAACATACATGAAATCATGGAATTGACCCTAAAAATGAATTTTAGATATAATCCAAGAAATGAGCGAAACCTGAGGTAAAGTTTTTGGGAAATTATCACAAAATGCGAGAAGCAACATCCTTACATCTGTCGTTTTTTTTAAAAAAACACTATTGTATTATCCAACCCCTCCAAGTCAAGGTTTAGGTAGCAACTATGGGATCTAACTGGTAATATATGCAACAGCATCTCCATCTGTGAGAGTGTTTGAAGAGAGACAAAGTCAAAACTGATATCTGGACACATCAGAGTCAATGAAATTGCATTTGTTTTGTATAGACACACGACTTCTAAGGGTTTCCAGGAATTTCAGCAAGTAACAGCCTGGTAGAGTCCAAGGAGAAATGAGACAGTGAGAGAGGGAGGAAAGCCAGGAGAGAACAAGAGCATATACTGTACAGTGCTGAAATCAACCTTGTGGGCAAAGCAGGGTTTTTTTTTTTCGGGGAAAAAAGTGCACATTTTCCTTCGACATTGTAAGTGCTGAACAAGCTCTTTCCACTCCCCCAATTATTTCTCTCTTTTCTCTATTGAGAGTTCTCCTGTTGCTACTGTACTACACGTGAAGTGAACACGTCTTCATGAACAGCCGTTCCAAAGTGAATGTCTGGACACGGCAGCATGGGACTCAATCAGTTACCCAAACACAGACTTAAAATACATTTCCACTTCCAGAGAGAGCATAAGCACAGCTGGTGAACCGCTGGGGAGAGGGCTGATATCAAAACACAGTGGAAGGACAGGAACAAATGGCTTTTAAACAAACTGTCTTGTATAAAACTGTACGCCCAAACTGAGCAGTGGCGCTGGGTGGCACAGCACGTCGTCTATCAGGGTATACTGGTATTGGTGCTACACAACAATACACATTTTTACTCAAAGTGGTATTTATATCCGATAGAAGCATCCCTATTACGTCTATTTTTTGAAGACTGATTTAAAAGAGCAGCTGAACATTAAAAACTAAGTCTGTAATGACTTTTGATTGTAGAAATGGTCTTTCTGACTGGTTAACGTCTACAGAGCTGCCCCAATATTAAAACCACTGACAGGTGAAGCGAACTTACATTGATTATCTTGATTCAGTGGCACCTGTCAAAGGGGTGGGATATATCAGGCTGTAAGTAAACGGTAAGATCTCAAAGAAAAAAGGGCAGAACCGCCAACATTCCAGTCCCCCAGGACTGTCAAGGGGGGGGCATTTTGGCGTCAGCGATGCTAAGATGTAATTTCTAGAAGCTGTTAATTGGCTCATTCCTATCTTCATTTTTAATATAATAATAGAGACTAGACAAAATAAGTGTTTAAAATTTTGTCCTAAAAATCACAGCATTTTAATTGATGGTGCGCTGTTAAATTCGAATGATGTCGCAAGCATCTAGCGTTGCTAAGCAACTAGGAGCGGGGGTTGCAGTGATCTAAATGAGTGGGTAAAAGTGACTTCTCGGGGGTTCTCGATATAAATGGTCGTATTTATTTTTCATTTTATCACACACTCACCAAAATCCACTAGATGATTAATAAAGCCATTTTAGGAAAAGTCATGAACGGAAAGATGGGCTTTATTTTAACACAAGCATCTAGTGTTAAGGATCTGAGCGACTTTGACAAGGGCCAAATTGTAACAGCTATGTGGTCAAAGCATCTCTAAAACAGCAGGTGTTTTGGGGTGTTTGTGGTATACTGTGGTTCCAAAGAAGGACAACCGCTGAACAGTAACAGGGCTGGACAGTGTTCTGCTGGGAAACCTTGGGTCCTGAAATTCATGAGGATATTACTTTGGACATGTACCAACTTCCTAAGCACTGTTGCAGAGCAAGAACACCAGATTAAGTTTATTAATGCAACTTTATAAATACAAAGATGACATATCTCCTGATTCTGTATTTCATTTAGGAAAATACTCAGATATTCAATTTAGTGAGACAAACAATGGCATCTGAACCTTGGTCCATCAGTTTTGTAATGGGACATCTTTCCTTGGCAACATGCCCACTCTTGCCACAGGCGCACCAGACTTGACCCGGTAACCAACTCTGAATGACTGCTTGTAAAAATACACACAGGCACGTCTAAGGCTCTCAGCTGTCTGTGAAATGTACCTCAAATTGCCCACAAGTTCAAGCTATAAGCTAAAAGACCAAGAATTACTGGTACAAAGAGCAAAAAAGGCAGATTATTTTAGTAATGCATTCAGCCTCAATGCTCTGAACTTGGGCTAATATCTGTACAGCCAGGTGTATTGTATATGGAACTGTGCCAGGACTTCAAATCCACTTCCAGATGTCTGTCCATGTTCATTGTATAGAAAGAAGCCATACTAGCCTACAATTGAATAGACACACCAATGAATCTTTGCCAGTTTATTACTGATATTTTTCGGTAAAAAAGGAAGTGGACGTAAAAGACATTATTGCCAATTCCCAGAAAGCATTTAATGGCACAGAAGTATTTAAATTTCCAGCATGAGGTGGAGTTAACTAAACACAAAGATTGTTGTTATGGCCTTTCTAACCATTACTAAAGGTGCCAATACATTTGTAGATAATTTTAAGAACCTTTAACACAGGGTTACGAAAAACCGTATGTCTACGAAATTCTGGTTTTCTAGAAAATGAGATTTCTGGATCTGAATGTGGATTTGTCAATTTAATTTGATAAAGAATTCCAGAAACGTAGCAATAAAAACCTACGCGCCATTTGTGGAACCGCTGTTAGTCCAAAAAAAACGAAGGCACAGTACCCTAAAAGAGCCACACTCAGATGTAGCTGTACCAGGTTAAAGCAGAATTGAGTCTCCTTTAACAGGTAAAAGATGACAAAACATGGTGAAATAAACATAATTCTGTTGGGGATACATGGGTATTGTGTCAAAATCATCAGTTAAAAAGGGAAGTGGTATAATCGTACCCATCTCATACTCAATAAAAAGTAAATAGTTTAATATAAAAGTAAGGGACAGGCTTTTGAAAATAAACAATAATTTAACACTAGAAGGTGGCTGACTGGCTATACCTATAACAGCTGAGTGTGTCAATTGACGCAGTGCCCAGTTTTGCACAAGATGTTTCCTGATGCATCGCTGCTGCAGTTTATTCGGGCATTTAGTCCTGCAGCCTTTCGGCAAACATCTACACTGCAGACAGCAGAAACAACAACGGTCCAGTGGAGTTTGGACCCAGAGCCTGTCGTACAGCGCCAGTCGCCAAATCAGAATCAGAATCGCGTTTATTTGCCGAGTCTGTGAGCGACACATACAAGGAATTTGATTCCTGTCTATTAAGCACAACAGTACAAAACAACATGTAAAAATATGTGCCTACACCATACCCATATGTCTCTGCTCCAATAGGCCAATGAAATTACGTCAATTGACGCTGTCAGCCATTCTAGGTATGAGTGTATTTTATTTTTATACATTGTTTTTTATTGTAGTTCAAAATGTGAAGATTATTGTGATCTTGTAACATTAAAATACAATGTGTTAATTTTTTTGTTTTTTTACAGGGTTATAATGTTTTCTTTGAATAAATAAAATTTCACAAGCATCACACAAGGCTAGTTTTCATGCATAGCTTTAAAGTAAAAAACAGTATCCGCAGTGATATCTTCATTTTAGATGTCAAAAAGGATTTGCAGCTCTTGGTGTTTTCTCTTTTGTGGAAATCGGGTCCAAAAGGCTCTTTGAGTGTTAAAGGTTGCCGACCCCTGCTCTAGACAGTAGTAAATCTGCTTCACTTTGAGCCTTTCCTACAAACTAGGTGTGGGATATGGGCAATACTGGTCCTTCCATAAAGACAGGCACTTTCATTTTACAGCCATATAAACACGTTTGAAAACAAACTGGCAACATCTGAAGTTGGTAAAGTAAAAATGTTTTAATATACATAACAAATTTGGTTCAGATCACCAACCAAAACCCCCATCTCTACAGAAAAAATATCCAATTGTATCATCAAAATCGGATTGTTAGCACCCCCAAATTGGACAAATTTTGGTTTATAGCCTTGACAAATGGTTTATATCAATCTTAACAAAACAGATGCAGCTGGAAAGTGAATATAAGCATCTGCATAGACATGTGGGTTTGCTGTTGTTTTGGATTTGGATGATAAATTATGGTAATATTACACTGTTAAACAGACAGGACTGCAGCAAAACAGATGACAGATTGTCAGAGTTATCTGGTTTTGGTGCCTCCCAAAACCTCCCTTTCTGTGATTTTCATGCTCAGTCTTACACAATTTCCATCAATCTTCCGCCAAGGACTTCACGTGAGACGTATCATGGCGCAAATAAGGCTAGTGCCTGGGGTCTTAGTGTTAAACTGTGGCAACAAGCGATTTCGAAACATCAGCATACTCTGCACCTTTTGCCTACACAGCTCTTTGTACAGCGCATCGAATCAGCCAACCCAAACAGTCGCATGGTTCAAACTCCATGCATCACCTCATCAGCTCGTCTCTCCCTTGCGTCCCATTAAAAAAAGACTCTCATTGGTCATGGCATGAGCTCATGGAAGCTGAGAACTCATTGGTTTATAAGACTCTGGGGCCGATGCCTACAGCTTGTGCACATTAGCACTGGTAAACTCTGCATTCAGACAAACCTTAAAACTCTAATGACATGCTAAAATGTCAGACTTCTTCACGTTTAACGTCTTGGTGGGAGCTAAATTGCAGGAGTATGGCAACAGCACATATGCGCTCAGTGGCTTTGTGAGAAACAATAAAATCGAATGGTGTAAAGCTCAAGAAGTAGCACAAAAAGTTAGAAATCACCTTGTTGTTTAATTTCCAGACGAAACAGGTATTATGTATTAAGTTAACTGTATGTTATGCATCAGTATTGGTCTTATACGGGCCAAAATCACTAGATATCAGAAACGGTTAATGCTTAACTAAACTTTGACTAAGCAGAGATACAACGATGACGTGTAATACGGATGAACAGTAAGACAGTGTTTCAAAAGGCTTCCTATTTTCTACATTGTGAACTATGTAGGGATTCAAAGACAGGATTCTGCACCCAATTGCAAGTGGCTCTTTGTTATATTATACATCTAACAAAGAGCCACTTGCAGTTCAGTCATGTGTGCAGAATTCCATTACACCAGACAACATAAAATTGTTTCATTCCATTTTGTAGTGTTTCTACTACAATCTGATTTCTTCCAAAAGCTGATTTTGGTGGTAAAGTTCATGTAGCTTCAAGCGTTTAGTTAGAAACGTCATTTTTAGAAAAAACTAAACATGGCGGCTCTGCTGGCGGTCTTTTGTTCTACTTCTAACTTTTTGTACATTAATATGTTGTTTGTTTGTTGTACATGTAGATAACAGGGTTGCCGGCTCTCACACATTGAGCATCAGCATTGAGGTACATGCATCAGTGAGACTAATATGAAAATTATAGTAGTATTACTACAACCTTAAAATGAAAAATATACATCGGATTTTGATTCTCTCTAGAACCACTGAAGAAAATGTATGTGATTTTCTGCAAAACTTGACTAAGAGACATCAAAAATTGCAATGAAACAGACCTTTCATAAAAAGTGTAATGGACACTATATGGGTGTAGAAACATAACTTATAAAAGTACACTCTAGAAGAAAAAAAGGAACCATTTTTAAAGTGCATATATAAAGTAGCTTAGTTGTTTAAGAGAGGGAAATTGGAATCGGCTGATAATCAAGGATGCAGGTTCAGTAATGGCATCAGACATGAAAAAAGTGTCCCCTAGTTTACACATAATGTGATGTAGAGTTTGCTTACAAATTCAAGTGCAGGATCTTTAATAGTGACTGTTTAAAAAACCAATGGGACGTTTTTATCCCTTTGCAATAAAGCATCAGTCCCTAGATACTAGGCCTTTGACATTTAGTCTTGTACCTGTCACATCTGAACTGCATCAGTCAAACCTAAATTGACCAAGATGCAGCAAGCAATGAAGAAAGACGCAAACCAGAGGTGTTCCATCTTCAAATGCCTCTCCAGAGCACCTGGATTCTTTCTGGTTCAAAACGTCAACCAGCAGAACAGTTTCATATTCTAACTCTCCTAAGAAAGCTTTGAACAGCTCAGCGCACTCCCAAATAGACTATGGCCCATCTGCGTTGGCACTCATTTCTGGACAATGAGCCCTTGAGAAATCTAGAAAAACATACAGCACGTTTTACCTTAACTCCAACAACGTGTCCCACAGCATATATGGGCAGATGAACCGAATCAACTTTGCCTTTTTAGTTGAAAAGTATAGATGTAAAAGTGTCCCAAGTGTAAACGAAAACACAAAGATCATTCAAGTATGGTGAGGTAAACCCACCCACACACTTACATAAGCACTCATCTATTTCTATTGAAGTATATTATAATGTTTGTCGGTCAAGGGTCAACCGTCCTGGTAGGACATTTTCAGTTCTTTGGAATGGCTGTCCTAGTCCTCTAACATACACACTCTCATGACCTTTTGGCTTTATTGTTATCCAGTTTGCTGAGAGAATTATTTTATTAATGTCTCTAAGCTGTAAGTAGTCTTATATCATCATTACATTAACATTAATTCCATTTCTCCCCACACTGGGGCTGAATATCCGATGGTTGGCACCCAAATATAGGCATAATAGGTCAAACAAACAGTCATTGGGATTTAGGCATTTGTGTGCAGTTCCTTCATAACAGCAGTCATGGAAGATCAGGCTGGGTTAAGTACTATTCGGCGGACCAAACTAATTCACAAATATTTGAAGTGTATGAGACATTTTTTTGTAATTTCACTATGAAGTGTGCACTTTAAAGGGGACATATTATGCAAAATGCCCTTTTTGCATCTGCTCCTATAAGCATCCATCCATTTTCTGTGAGTCAATTGAAAAATTTTGGTGTCAGTGACGCCTCCCTTATCCTGATTTACATAGAACCACCCCTCATCTGTCGAGGCCCACCCACTAGATTTTTGTCTGCTGGCGAATGCTGTGGCTACACGCAAAGGCAAGTCACTCATGAAGTGTTTTGTTCATCACAGCCTCTGTTTCATGTGCAGCATTAGCATGGGATGGGTGGGGTATGGCCACAAAAGCTTATGTGCATAAAAGTGACAGAGCTCTTAAACGGCTCTGTTGTGAGCCACTGTTGTGATGTGGTCATAGGTGTGGGTGCATCCTACAATGGTGCCAAATGCTAATCACATCAGGTCTGGCCTATAATATTAGGCATATAGAATTATTAATTATTTTACACTTCATTTAGTTATTCTGTGTTGTATCAGTTGAAGTGGATGTTTATTATGTGTGTCCAGTGGCGGTACCCCACCAGAGACTTGTGGTGGTCTTAATCTTGCCTTGACTGAAAGTAAGCCCAATATTAAATTTTTCAATACAGTTCATGCATACTGATCTGTCTACTACTGTAAAGCCCTTCACGTCCAGAATGTGATCTATGGATGTGAATAGATGTTGATTATATTTTTTTCCAAACACATTTGCTCTCTCTGATCGACTGTGTCCAAGTTCTTGACCAAAGATAGAAGGATTATGTTTATTCTCTGCTTCATCTCAGATAGTCATAGCAGCTCCAGCAGTACCCCAAAGTTGTGGACATCCGATCTGTGTGGAAAAAAGCGCTCGTAAAGTTTCAGTTCTTGAAAGTGTAGAGGAAAACTCTCCATGCTCCTTTAACTTTTCCAAAACGGGAGGCCTAAACAATGCCCTCCTTTTGTGAGGAGCAAAGGAAGCTGTATTGCACAGTTTCGGCTCCAAGAACTTCATGTTCACTGTGTACTGCTTCCAAAAAAACGTTCGGGTTGGAATGTCCTTAGTACTGCACGTTTTTACTTTGATTTTATTATATCCCCATCCTCACGGGGGGAGTTGAGTCTTGATACGGCAGATGCACTGCTCAGGACAAGAAGGCAATCCACACACAATGCGATTCAGAAACAGTTTTTATCCCAGTGCTGTCAGACTATTCAAGACACAAAGACTGTGGTTCTCTCTCTCTGTGCAATAAATCTGTCCCTCAGTCTATGTCAAATACTGTAGCACACAACACTTTACATTTATGCAACTTACTCTAGCCTGTGATTAGTTATTGTTGCTGCACTGCTATGTCTTTTATGTTCTTTAGGTCTCTTACGTCTTTTTGTTCTGTCTGCGAAGAGGGGATTCAAGTAAGCATTTCATTGTGAAAGAAAGTGACCATTCTGTCATACGTGAACACACCACAGCACAGTGTGAACAGCACGAAATTCAACCTCTGCATTTAACCCATTCACCAAGTGAAGCAGGGGCAGCCAGGACATGGCGCCCGGGGAGCAGTGTGTGGGGACGGCACCTCAGCAGTGCCCAGCGGTCTTGGGAATCGACCCCGGACTTTCTGATCGCAGGGCGAATGCCTTAACCACTAGGCTACCAGCTGCCCCATTGTGCTCTGTACACTCTATTTTGTGCATGTTCCTCTTGCTGCACTGAGTATGTTTGTGACAAAAGAATTATTAAAGTTCTTTCTTATCTTATCTTAATAATAAGATAAGAAAAGACAAGATAAACCTTTATTAGTCCCACAAGTGGGAAATTTACTAAAAAGAGGAAAATAAGAAAGAAGCTGCTGTAACAGGCTGCCACACACAGGGGGCGCTGTGTAATGCTAATGCTAATAATAAACTTCGACTTCAACTATATTGTCACTAGAGTGTAAAGGCAGCTGCTCTTTACACTGGTACAGCTGGTAGCCTAGTGGTTAGGGCACTCGCCCTGTGATCAGGAAGTCGCGGGTTCAATTCCCAAGACCGCTAGGGTACTCTGAGGTACCCTGAGCAAGGTACTGTCCCCACACACTGCTCCCTGGGCGCTGTGTTCCTGGCTGCCCACTGCTTCACTTGGTGAATGGGTTAAATGCAGAGGTGGAATTTCGTGCTGTGCTGTGGTGTGTTCACGTGTGACAGAATGGTCATCTATACATTTTAGGACAATACTGATGAGCAATGAAGAACAAACTGATCATATACATTTTTCATATTAGAGAAACAAGGTGAGTAAGACAGTAACTAATTATATAGTGAACGCATGGAGTTGATAAAAGGGTATAAGTAAGAATTCCAGTGAGTTTAAGAGTTAACATTAGACAGATACCTTACAGCACAAACAAGCCTTTCTCCTGGAAAAAAAAAAAGCAGTAAATGAGAGCATAATTTCCTCTATTTGCTAACCAGGCGGTGGTGACAGACCTACCATAGATCACTTGACACTGACAGAAGTTTTTCCAGTTCCGCAAATATCCTTTTGTGGGCGCTGATGAAAACTTTTATAGTGGAATTTTAAACTAGGTGAACAGTCGTAATGAAGCAAAAACATCTCTCTCTATAGTCCGGAGCCAAAACTACAGCGGCTGCTGTATCCCCAACAGAACCAAACGATGATTTGAAATAATGGAAAGGAATATGCAAATGGGGCAGCAATGGCTGAGAAACCTGTACAATTTGGGAGAATCGAAGACGTGCGTGGCAAGTACATTTCTTTAAGGTGGAAAATGTGGCGAAGGATGAAGGATGCACTGCTTTAATGCATAATGAGTATACGGGCTGATGACAGATGTAGTGGTCAAGACCTACGGGAAGCACAAATACAGTCACAGACACGTAGCGCTTTCAAGTGTACTTATGTAAACTGAGAACACACAGGCGGAGGGAGGAAAAGAAGAAAACGATTCAAACGCACAGCCACAAGACACGATGAGCCACTGGGAAAGCAAATATACCGTCAAAAGCAGCTCTGCTACTAAACTGGAGGCAGTTGTGCATAAAGCATGAGTTGTTCATGACTCCAGCGTCTTCACATGCTTATGACGAATTTTGTAAACCAACTGAACTTTTAAGAAAAAAATGTATTGCTGATGTATTATTCTTTGCCCAATGTGGTGTTTCTCTTTTCACTATCTCACTCCTGGCCAGTTAGGTCTTCAAGGTTTGGGGTGGGGCTCTGAGGGGATGAAGACGCACCACCATTGTTCCAGAAGCCAGCTTAACATGCTTGGAGGAGAACCCTAACAGCCATTTCTGTTAACACAGGTTCACACTGACTAGCATAATGCTCAGAGACTGAAGGGGTTTAGGGTCTTCCTGCCCACTTAAAAAGAGCAATGTCAATTAATTACTTAATTAAGGATCATAATCGGCCGACATACAGATCTCTTGTCAACAGGTAGTGTGATTAGAAATATTTTTATAAAAAATATATAAAAAATACATTTATGGCTGAATTTGGCACCTCTTCTCCTCCCAACTTTTGAAATATGGGGACGGTTCCAACATCAATACATCAGTTAAAATCACCTGCAAAGTATTTAAGTTAAATATCCAAACTGGTTTTATAGCAACCATGCAATCACACTTCGCATTTTCTCACAGAAATGCATCTATCTAATCAAATGACTTAAATCAGTAATCAAAATCACAACCTGAAAGTATGATTTACAAATCATAAGCTGCGATTTTAAGGAGACCTTCAGTCTGATAACGCAGAGTTAACTGTAGATCTACCAATCACATGCAACCAACCAGTCACGTGATGTGCACATACCAACACAGCGACAGTCACCCAGACAAACTGGCAGGAAAGAGGCCGGTCATTCTGTCAGGAAACTAAATATAAAGAACTGACCATGAAGACCGTGTTTTACTCACCAGCAATGCATGTCATAACGGCTGGATGGAAATCAATGAGATATGCTACATATGCTGTTTATGGGACAAAATAACACAGTCTGGAGTTTGAGTGAGGAAAAAATGATCTGAGGTTTGAATGGTGTAACCTGCTGTTTTAATGGAAAATCATCAGATTTGGTGCTGTGAGAAAGAATCTAACCCGGTGTTTGAGTGGGAAAGAATCTAACTTTTTAAATTTTATTTTAACTTCCCTGCAGTTTAGGGAACCCAGAGGCCCAGAGGAAAATGTACATGGGATAAAACGTATTAGCATTTTTGTTTATCAAAACGTAATTTGGTGTTTGAATGAGAAA
>JBBIGB010304799.1:0-11217 GCA_037577075.1 Alestopetersius hilgendorfi | reverse complement strand
CAACTTGGGGTTAAGGGTCTTGCTCAGGGACCCAGTGGTGGTGCTGAAGGTAGGATTTGAATCTGTGACCTCTTGGTCCGGAGGCAAGTATTCTACCCACTGAGCTACCTCTTAGAGTGTTTTTGTTCATCTATATTCATTCTAAGGTTATACAGTGTAGTTACACAGTAAAACATCCTCACTACTCAAATACATGTTACATGTTTGTGTGTGTGTGTGTGTGAGAGAGAGTGTGCATGTGTGTGTCTTGAAAATAAAGTGTAATGTGCCTGAACATGTATGTTTTCAATTTTTCAGGTTTTTCTATTTTCGCAAGCTGATAGAAACATCCCATTTGAAGGGATATCGCCATGCTTCCAACTTTGTGGATGCAATTTAGCGATGAACCTTTTCTATTCCAGCATGACTGCACTCCAGTGCACAACGCAAGCTCCATAAAGACATGGCGTTTGGTGTGGAAGAACTTGACTTGCCTGACACAGAGCTTGACCTCAACCCCATCCAACACCTTTGGGATGAACTGGAGATTGTGAGACAGACCTTCTCATCCAACATCAGTGCCTGATCTCATAAATGCTCTACATAATGAATGGGCACAAATTCCCACAGAAGATGTGGGAGATGTGGATAGAGTGAAAGCTGTTCTAGCTGGAAAAGGGGGGGGGGGGGCACGACGACACCATAGTCTATGTATGTGAATGTAATGTCATCTCTGTTTGTGTAATAGTCTAATTGTCTGGTGTCCCAAAACAATAGTCTATATTGCGTGTATGGACCATATTGGACTGGTGCATTGTGGATGTTTAATGGTCTTATGAGTGATGCAAACCTCTTTTATTTGGTCTTCCATGGTTTGCGCCCTTTAACTTTTCAAATGATAACAGGTAGTTCACACTTACACTACATTTACATTATTTATGCACAAATATCCACTCGTTGCGAGGCTGAGAGAATTGTTGAACTGCGACTCTCCATTTCAGCTGCTGGAAATTTCTCCTTCGGGCGTAAACAGTAACGTATCATTGCGTGACTTAATACAGTCAAATGTGCTTGTAAATGAAGACGTTTATTAATATACATCACATTTCTATCATGATAAAGTTGATGAATGATCAGCATTGGGACCACTGAGAATATTCACTATGTGTCCAACAGTTTGTAGACGCCTCCAGATACATTTCTTCTGAAATCACAGGTATGAATAGATGGAGTTTGTCTTCCTTTGCTAAGGTCCTCTACTCTTCTGTGAAGGATCTAGATATTGGTACATTGCTGTGTGAACTTGATTGCATACAAGGGCTATAGTGAAATCAGGTATTGATGCTGGATGATGTTCTGGATCAAAAACCTCACTCCAATTCATCTCAAAGGTCAGCGAGCTCCATCACTCCAGGGATCGCCGCACTAGTGCTCCATAGCCGGACACTGTGGGTCTTTAAACCCCTATAGTCCATGCATGGTGACCAGAATTGAGCAACCAAAGATAGGTAGACCTTAGCATAGGTGAGAAGTAGCCAAGGTTTATTCCCAGTGAAACATATTAAAATGCCTCACCTCATACCGAAATGTGTCTAAACCGTGGCACGCATCCAAACGGTTTATGGAAAATGAGTCACTATTGTCTGATCATTATCCGACTGTGAACCTTGTAATAAAAACACTATAAACAGGCAAAGTGGCTTGAATGAGTCACGGAAGGCAGGGTCCTTGAATCATTTCTGTAAACTCAATTAGGTTTTATAGCATTTCCCCTCACAAAAAAATCACATGGATTTTACATGTGTATGGATTTTTCAGCATCTAACATATAAGTGTGGGATTGCAATTCTGCCTGTAATATCTTCATTATTATTCCTCCACTAATTAGCATGTTTTGTCTTCCACACTCTTTAACACATTTCCTCAATTTAACTGATGAGACAGAAAAAGTCATTGCTATGAAATAAGCGATTTAAGAAATTGTTACTGACAACAGTAGCAACTAAAAAAAAGCTAAATAATGATAATTCCATTCTTTTTTATACAATGTTGGTCAAATGTAATAGCTCACATGTAAACTGTTGTTCAGGGAGGTTTAATAAAATAGTCAATTGTAAAGAAACCTTTAAGAACTATCCAAATTTCTTAGTGAATCTACACATGTCTCCGAGAGGTTGTGAATGTTTATGGTATTAAAATAGTGGTAAATAGGCAAAAGAAATGATATATTTGTGAATTATTTTGGCCCACAATGCCCTGGATGAGCCCGTTCCCCAATAGAAATGGATAAGTTTCAGGTAAAACAATGTCTCAGACACCAGGCAGTGCATTCATAACCTTTTAATGTAATAACTGTCTGTGAGGAAGCTTTTAGAGTCAGAGGTCTGGTTCCATTCACCACCACTGTGAGCAATTCTGGCTTAGTTTCTCTGGAACAGAACATTTCACACCAGGCACAGTCTGAATTACTTTGTTAATTTCTTAACCATTAACTGCACTGAAATCGAAACTTGTGAAGGGGGAATCCTTAAAAATTAGGGTCCCCAAGCATTCTTTGGTTTGGATTACAGACAAAAAAAATAGTATAACTTTTACTTTATTTAGAGGTTCTGTCTGGAGATTTGAACTTTAAAGGTTCTTCATACTCACACATCTCAATTACTTCAACAGGTCTGAACAGGACAATTCACTAAAATGTTCTTCAAGGAATCAAAACTGGTTCCACAGAACCTTTATTGGCACCTGAATGTTTATGAGTGCATATAATGAGTCAGTTTGGTTCAGTCAGAACTATCAGGAGATGTAGCATCTTACGTGTATGTGTGTTTGGGGGGGTTCGACTGACTACATTTATTAAGGCAGCATGGGAAGACATGAGCTCATGGACGCCGGAACAATGAGAGGGTTGCATTATTTAACTATTAAATCCACTGGTGATCACTAGGGCATACTAATACTAAAACAAAGCAGCAGAAAAACAGCAGTGTGTATCCAAGAAGCAAGTTCAGAAAACAGTTCTTCTTTATACAAACCCAAAGAACTCAAAATGAATCCAATTCCAGTGTAAACTCTGTAATACCACTTTGAATTAGTTTCCTGAACCAGACAGCAAATGTATGACCAAAACAAACGCATGTTCCAGTCAGCAAATACACATAAAGGATCTTTTTACTTGTACTGATTTTCACCTCCACCCTATTTAGTGCAACAACTATTTCTAAGCCTTGTAGCTCTAAGGCAATATTAAAAAAGCAAACGACAGACACCAAGCCTGTTATGATTGAGTGGTTGCATTTAAACTAAAGGGGAAAACTGTGTAAAGCTGATGTTTGGCCAAACTGTCTTTTTAAGGCCATTTAATGTTTTCTGGAATCTTGGCTGACAATATGGCCTACTTCAACTCTGTAGACGACAGATTATTAAATGATTCCCCTGCCTGCGGCTACAGTCACAAGAAACCCTCAGATTTCCAAAACAGTAATCCTGATTCCAACTACAAAAATATGCCTGGATCCAGTTTCTCTGCGGAATGAAGGGGACTAAGCGATTATCTGCACACTCTGTGTGGAACAGAAGGCTCGACTCTGACTCACAGCAACACATCTCGCCTGATGAGACCCCTGTGGTTGTCTGCAAAGGTGGGAATCAATTCCATTTACTTAATAACACGTACAAGAATTGCATTAATTTGTGCTACTTGGGTATTTTCAGATAACACTCAGTAATGCATATTATACTATATACAATAATATACTTTTTCCATTCAGTGTGTCGAAAAAGGAAGTTACTAACATTTAACTACTGATTCTCATTTAGGAGTTTTATTTCAGTCTGTTGCTTTATGACTACAGTCTGACTCTGTGATTAGTCACACCTGTCACTATGGAGCGTTTTCATTTTATTTTTGACCAAAACAATTTAAAAAAGAGAAGCAAACATTGTCTCCTCCTCTAAAAGATGATGGATGAGCAAAAGTGCTCCGCCTGCAGTTTTTTAGGCTCCTCAATACTTAAAGTGGGGTTCCAGTGAACCCAGACACCTGCTTGATGTCAGAGACACTTTTCTTTAGTCCAGGTTTGGGATACTCCATGCATCTTTTGCTTCTGAAGCATTAATGAGACAACAACTAATTCTCAATCATAACAATCACCAGTAAAAACTGAGCTCGGTGAAACGGCACCTTTCTAGAAGGGCTGAGAAACTTTTGGGCCGAATCATCTCGAAACCACTAGACACTCAGAATTGTTCAATGCCTTGAGGCTGCAGAGAGCAGAGAGAGCTTTTGAGCTAAACTGTTCAGACCTGAAGAAGAGATTGGGCTTTCAAGTAGAAAAATAATCAATGCAGTTGATGTCGAGGCTGGAGGCATTCCTGCAATGGTCTGGCTACAGCAGAAGAATCAGAATTATAATCACACATCAGCCCAGACAATAACAATATGGACAACAGAAAACACAATTAAATAAAGCGCAGTCTAATGCATCTAAAATGTCTAAAGTGTGGGTACCCTTTGTCAAATTATGCGTTTGTCAGTTGAAGTGCAAATAAAGTTATTTTATTTACACTTCAACTGGTAAGATTCAGAGTTCCTAGTAAAAGATTTCAGCTGGAATGCCTCCAGAAGTCAGATTTTAGACTTTGGACTGACCTCACCAACCCTGACCTCAAACTTCAAGATTGTTGCTCTGTGCATCAGCTGAAGTGAAAGCTGCGGTAAACACTATCATAAACACATCTGGTTCATAAACATATACTGCACACACGTCTTTTCTTTGTTTTTCCTTTTCTCTAAAGGACCTATCCATTGTTTTCGGACTAATCTGTGCCCTCCTGGCTGTTTTTCATCTTTCCTTTTCTTCCTTCTGGCTCTGGTCGGGCTGATGCCCTGTGAGAGGCAGAGTCATCATTTCGCCAAGTTAACATCTGTATTCCGCCTAATGACTCAACATTAACTCACTCACAGCTTTTCCCATCTAGCTCCTCACCTCAAGTTCAGTCCCATTCTTGTCAGAAGTTTTTTTCCCTCCTCAGCTAGCAGTACATTATCGATGCTCTTCCAGTCTCTGTACTTAGGTCCGTTCCAAAACCTTGTTTGGCAGGGTGTCGCTGCCCCACCATATCATTACATGTATGACATATTAGCTTGTGATTAGTGCGTTAGCTTGTGGAACAGTAAGCTTTTAGGTGTTTCTGTGCTGCAAAGAAAGCAGACTGATGCATCTAATGCCTTCCTAGAGTCTTAAATATTGAACTATTATAGTCCTGAGTGCTCTAATCATTAGAAAACGGAAGCAGTATTTCACCCCTTTTTGTGTTTCATATGGATACAGGTCAGAAAGATTGGTTAGACTTTATAAAATCCACTTAACCATCATAATGCATTTTAACTGGAAATATACTCTTTTAAAGAATTACAGAGGAACGTCCTCTCTGTTGTCATTTTGCACCATATTCTTAAACCTGTTTCCAAAAAGCAATGCATATTCCATGCAATGTTTCCCTGTATTTAAATCCTAGGGTCATTAAACATTATTACTTAAACGCTGGGCGTTTGTTGATTACACTGTTTTCTAAAGTGAATTAACTCAATCATTGGGTGCAATGAAAGAGGCCACCGAAAAAAGTCCAGTAAAGTGAAGCAGTGGTTTGAAGCTGAGCAGCTGTTATGTATGCTAACTAAGTTAACATTAATAGTTTAACATCAAACATATTGAGAAGTCTCTGAGATGCATTGTTTAATATGCATCTTAAATACGAGGATAAAATGAGGTAATTACGTTTTCACTGACCATGAAAGTTATCTAACCTAGTTTACATTTGCACCCATATGCTTCCCGGCCTGTGTTTATGTTGTGCCAGAAAGCCGTCACTCTTAAAGCGGGCTTGATATCCAAACATGGCATTGATGGTTTTGCCAATAGTTTTTATAGGCTGCGATAAATGACAAAGACAAAAGATTGTAAGTGAACGGAATGCTGAAGTAAACGGGACACTGAAGAGTAAGGAGTAATGAAATACACGGATTATTGAAGTGTATGTTACATGTGCACTGAAGTGTATTTAATACTGAAGTGTACACAAGAAAGAAGTGCACAGATTACTGAAGTGTATGGAATACTTTGATGTATGCAGTAGTGAAGTGGAATGAGGAAGTGAGCTGAACACTGAAATGAATGGAAAATTGAAGTGTATGCAGTACTGGAGCACATTGAATATAATGAATCCGTTATAATGGAATACTGTGATGTATGCAACACTGAAGTGCGCTGAATACTGAAGTGTGTGGTATGCAGAATTTTACTCAATATTGACGTTTAAGGAACACAGAAACATAGAATGCTGAAGTGTACGGAAAGCTGAAGTGTATGGAA
Source organism: Alestopetersius hilgendorfi (assembly GCA_037577075.1). NCBI lineage: Eukaryota > Metazoa > Chordata > Actinopteri > Characiformes > Alestidae > Alestopetersius > Alestopetersius hilgendorfi. The sequence goes on along the minus strand of JBBIGB010304799.1, from coordinate 4,867 downwards.
TACAGAAACGTGTAGAACACAGAAGTGTACAGAATAGTAAAGTGTATGTATGAAAAACTGTGAACTGAAGTTATTGTAGCATTAACATAAAGTATGTTAAATCAAGACACCTCCATATTGTCAAATGGATGAATTCTGTGAATCGTTTTGCTGCAGTTTTTCCTGTCAGGGCTGTGGAAGAAAACTGGGGCTTTCTGCTTTCTCTCTGCCTGAGGGAAGCTGGGAGCACAAGGCTGGGTCCGTAATGCAGGAGGCCCATATGCGAGCTCCATATGCGAGCGCAGAGCAGGGTCAGACTGTGGCCAAAACTGCCGAGTAGCACTGCGCCTCAGACTGGGACGGCTTTGGCACCTTCATCCAGCCGGCAGCGGAGCGCATGGCACCGAACTGGTTGCCATGGTGATGCTGGGCAGGCACACTAGCAGGGCACTGGGTCTGAGAAGGGCCATGGCACTAGAGAGAGGGAAAGGGGAAAGAAGGAGCAGATAGTGCAGGAGAGAGTGAATGTAGGATGAATAAAAGAATGGAAAGAAAGGGAAGAGAGCAGAAAGAGCAGGAGATGAAGTGGGGGAATAGACAAGAGCGAGCTTGATGATCTGAGCCATGAAGAGCAAGGCAGAACTGGCAAGACACAAAGGTTTGGACTTCATATAGTGCCTCAGACGTTTATTGCCATATGTACAGAAGAAATCCTTTCTTTGCTATCCACACAAATGTTGAGGTTAAGAGTTAGAATTTTTATATGAAAAATAAATAAATAAATAAATACTTTGTAATGTGCACATGTAGAGAAATATTAACTGTGTATTTGCAAATTGAAGGAGCAAAAAGAGCTTAATGTGCAAAATTCACAGTATTTGGTTTTTATTCTGATTTTGTTCATCTTTGTTAGGAATGCATAGATACCAGATTTTTCTTTACAATATGCTACCTGTTCCTCAAGACCTTGCTGATACCGAACATACAGTAATCATCCAGAGTACAACAAGATGTCCCGAATTCTGTTAACATTTGAGTTACCTGACTACAAATTACATATAATGCATTGCTCAGGGCACCTAACCCACTCCTATCCTCTGGTAAAACCTGTATATTAATATCACAGCTTTACAATCTACAGTATAACTAAGTGGGTACAGTAAGACTCTCAAAACTTCCCCTAGTTCTGGAGCTCTGCATTTAGAAAATTTGTTCCCCTTATGCCAGTTTGGAGTGATGGGAATTTTGGCCTATATCCAAATCAGGTTACTGGAGTGATTACACAAAGATTTCTGTGAATTGTTCCTGGCTGTAATTTGTTGTGTATATGTGCCATGCTCATGTTTTTGGTAACTGTGTAGCTTAGTTATACACAACATGCAAGTGGTACCACAGTAGCACTACTGTATTGTATTTGTCTGTATTGGCAGGGCATCGCTTTGGTGCTAACTGGTTAAATTTCAGATATGCCAGGGTTTCATATCACCTAGAGGAACATGATGGCAACACATCAGCCCAGTGGAAGTACTATCCAACTATGCAATAGGTGTCTATAAGTCTGACATTTGTCCTATATCACAGGTTAAATGTTGTATTTTGATATCAGCAGTTTACAAATAAAAATGACATTTAATTGTTGGACAATTCCCATTTAGAATGGTTTGCCATGGTTCATCTTCAAATGCTTTATCTCACTAATTGTTTGGTGGGTTTTAGAAACCCGTTTAGGTTTATAAAAAAACAAACTCTGTCAAATATTCTACTTTTTATATATTTTTTCAAGGAAATCTCCATCAGAAACCAGTTTATAAGATTAAATGGGAAACTCCAGTTTAAAGAATCCCACTGCAGTGGATCAGACTTGTGTTTTATCAGAAGGGAGCGGAGCCTGGTTTAAGAGCTTTTAAAACCTTCATATTCTATTTATGAACCTGTATAATAAATACAATAACAGGTGTACCTGTAGATGCTGCCCCATATAAAATCCATTATTACTCATATAATCCAACAGTTGAGCTGGAGAAGGATTTTATCACAAATAATATCCTGACTGTGGTTCGGTTGCAGTCGACAATCGCAGCCGTGATGTTTTTGGTGATAAAACGCAACCTCATGTGCTTATTCTCTTGTACAGCAGTTCTACAAAAGTAAATCTTCTGAAGGTGCTTCAGTTTGGTGATTTGTTTCTTTACACAGAGACTGAAACTGAAATTGATCTCAGCTTTTTCAGTTTTTAGCAAGTTTCCTTGACTGCGGTTTTGTTTAGTCAGTCTATAAAGAGCCTCTTTGATCGATAGGTTTGTGAGCAGGTTCTTGTGGTCACCAGGGGTGGACTGGGACAAAAAAAATGGCCCTGGCATTTTGGGGTATGTATTATTTTAGCAAGTGTACACAATGTGTTATAAAAGTTGTTCTCCTAGCGGTAACACTGACAATATTATTGGCTTATTTCACCGATACATTCATAAATGTAACAAGACAAACTAGCGCGACTGTACAACAATTGTTTTTGCAACCGCCACCATCATCAGCTGATGAAGGCCCTGTCAGTCAAGAAAAAAAAGCGAATGGGCCAGCCCAGTGTCACTTGGGCCACCGATCTATGAGTCTTATGGGCTGGTCAGTGCAATAAATAAATAAATAAATGCATAAACATACGGCCCAAATAGCCAGATGGTCAGTCCAACCCTGGTGGTCACACTCTTCTTCAGAACCTGACCAAATGGACTGTTATTAAAAAATAAAGCATTTCTGGTTTATATGAACTGAATTATAACATTTCTATTGGCTATTTGCTGTGTAAAGCAAGTGGTTGCTTAGCAACCAGAATAATGATGACATCACAAAGAACAACACAGGCAGAACTCTTTTCAACCAATCAGATTGTGGTGTTGGAACAAACTGCTTATAAATTTAATTTTAGAAAATAATAATACCATCTCACTAGCGTTTCTCCTAGAACGGTTGGTTAACCTTCACTGATACCCCTCTATCTCTCATTGCTTGATCCATTTGTGTAGGACAGCATCGATGACAGAACACACTGTTATGACAATAAGTTCAGATCTAGAGCTACTGCTTGAAAACACTAACCACACATCTAACCACGCATTTTCGCTATGAAGAAGAGCAAGTTAAGTCAAGCAGGTGTTTATTGTCATTTCCACCATATACACGGTACAGAGGGAAATTAAATGACGCTCCTCTGGACCATGGTGCAACAAAAAGAACAAAAACAGAACACCACAAGACGACACACAAGTGTGGGCAAGACAGGACTAAAGAGCGAAAAAAGAAAGCAGGAGCAACACTACAATAATTTACAGCATATGACAACATGCAATGCAGCCGACAGGAGCAGACAGCACTAGTGTGAATGCATACAGCAATATGACATATTTTATTCTAGTAACAGTGTTGCTAAGTGTGCAAAAAGTGCAAAGCAATTCAAAGACGACGGTCTTTCCCCATCCTGCTAGTGAAGAATCCTTCTGCTAGATTGAAGGAGGGAAAAGAGGTTGTGTGAGGAGTATGTGAGGGAGAAGAGTGTGTGTGGTTAGTGTGTGGGGTCATCAACAATTCCGGTGGTATTGCAGATGCAGCTTGTGGTATAAAAGTCTGCAACAGAGGTTAGAGAAACGCCAAGACCCTTCTCAGCAGTCCTTACCATCCTTTATATAGTTCTGGAATGTGGTGCAGAACAATTTCCATACCATGCCAGGATGCACGTACAGAGAATCCTCCCTATAGTCTCTCTGTAGCATGTTGTAAAAATTGTGGAAGGTGAGGGGGGGGGGGGGTGGTCTGTGCAAGAAGTAAAGAGACTGCTGGGCCAAACTCATGTTCCTCTAACTCCACCAACTTTTTAAACATGAAATATCATGCATTCATGCTGTTTTACTGTGTCTACCTTTCTTTGTGTTTGTTTTTCTTGTTTTTCAGACACAGGGTAGACTGTAAGGTTTTATTTGCTTTTGAAGCTCCTCTGGGCACAACTCCAAAATATCTCTCAGCCTCGATCTCTTGAGCACAGCAATCCTCTTATCAGATGATTTTAGATCTTCCACACTCTTGGTGGAGGTCTAAAGGTGACTGGGCCTTTTCTGCAGCAGCTGTATCTTTTTCTTAGGAGTTTGTAAAAACTATGTCTTTAGTCTCTGTTTATTCAGTCTTGCTGCCCATCTCTTTTTATTGCTTTCTAATCTAATTGTTTTTTTATATTATCTTCTTGTTTTTATTTTGTTTTATTCTCCTTTTCTTATTCTGCTTTTATCCCTGTATGTTTTATTTGCTCAAATGTCTTATTTTAGTTGTTTCTATTGTGCAGCACTTTGGCTGATCCCTGTTGTCTTTTAAATGTGCTACAGAAGAAAGATGAATGACTTAACTAGTCACTAAAATATATCATGTTTTATTGGCAAAAACACACTAACAGCCCTGATATATAGTTTCAAAGTATGTTCTTGACTGCCTTTGCACAACAACAGTCATATTAGCGCGTCAGCCACTGATATATCGACTCATTTTATGAATGCATCTAAACACAATCCCAGTTTAAGTCCTTCACGCTGGTAATAAGAGCATATCTGATAAACCAGGGCTCGGGAAGCTGGATAAACAGTTCATTCCTGGGAAGCTGGTGAGGAACGCTTCTGAACGTGTCTGAAACTGCTGCCTGCAAGCAACCTGAGAAGCTGTATTACACAAAACTGGTAATTAACATGTCCTGATACATACTTTAGCATTTAGAGGCCTTAATGCGCATTAGCCGCAGTTTTGAACTGGCTTTAAATCCTCTGGGAAGATGGATGGCATGTGTGTGTGTGTGTGTGTGTGTGTGTGTGTGTGTGTGTGTGTGTGTGTGTGTGTGTGCGTGTGTGTGTGTGTG
>JBBIGB010304788.1:0-11217 GCA_037577075.1 Alestopetersius hilgendorfi | reverse complement strand
CACACACACACACACACACACACACACACACACACACACACACACACACACACACACACACACATCCAATACACAGGGTAGCTTTCATTAAATTCTCTTATGTGTAATATTACTAAGTCCAATTTTTCTGGTACAATATGTGCAGCTATTACTGCTGGGCAGTTTTGCTGGTACATTTCTAATGCTATGCTATTGTTAAAGACTGTCACTCCATTGTGTACCTGTGTGTGTGTGTGTATTTACAGTGTTCTCATTTTCACTTATACATCCACTCTGTATATACTTATATAGGCTACGTATACTCACTGTGTACATGCATACAACTTTCATCTAGTCTTACTTGTAAATGTGCAATTTAGTCTACATACAGCTTACATAAATATATGTATATTTTTTACAATAGTGATGCATACTTATATTCCTAGATTTTATGTGTACTAAATATGTACTGAGTCTAAATATGTACTGAGCTCAGGACCAAGTAAGGTTTGAGACTAAGACAAATTGAGACTGACATTGTAAAAAATGGAAGAATTAAATTCCAGATAAATGAAAAATATCAGTAAATAACATTAGTCTAATCTGCATGTTAAGCTTTAAAGATCTTTCTTTTTTGTGTGAATGTGTAGATATTTATAATGAAATATTTATTAATTGGTCACAGTGGCCTGTTTCCCCACTGATCAGATTTTATTTAAACAGAAGAATGCTTGTTTGAATTTTTATTCAGTATTGATTATGATAAACTTTAGTGTTCAGAAGCTGCAGGAGTGCAGGTTTTTTCAACCAGAGAACATTTCAGCCTCACTCCAAGAGTGATTAAAAATAAGGTATCAGACCAAACTCCACAGCGCTACCCTTAGCTATTGCTCGTCTCCAGCGGCCCACGCCCCTCCGCTCTTTCTGAAATGGTGGTTTATACCGGATTGGCTGTGCTGCAGTTAAGAGTGTGTGAGCGGTGGGTAAAAGGGATCAGAGAGAAAGTAATTACCTGTATCCATCACTCTGCACGGCCTTGGCGCTAATGCTAGCAAATGAATAAACATGTGCATATGGCCGTCTCTGAGGGAGGAGAAGTGGGATACCTGCGTGCTGCCTCACTCTCCTCGTTACCTTAACGAAATGCTAAGTCGTGTTGCTTCTGCCGCAGAAATCGCAGCATATGGCGGTTATGAAATATGCGCCCCTCCGTCGCCGCAGTGCCGAATGATAGATTCATGACTGAACCTCCTCGTCTAAATAAGCATTAATTCATGAAATGGATTGTAAAGGCACTGGCAGTTTATTGCAAGCGGGCTTAATGGATGGTTATTGCACTGTTATAATTCACAACATTACGAATGATTGGCCATGTGGAGTAGCTCTCTACTCAGAGAAATGCGGCAAATTCAGCATGCGTAATCCCCACTGTTGCCACTAGGGTCTTTCATACCACTTCATCGAAGAAATCCTTCTTTCATAGATCATTTAATGTTCTCCTTTTCTTCTCCCCAGTTCTCAACAAAACTGGACCAAATCCAATCCTAGACAGAGCCTATGCCAAATCAAGACTAACTTATAACCAAAATCCTAGACTGTAAAAAATCAAGACAGAGTCAAGACTGAGACCAAGAAATATCAAGACTGAGACCAGGACAGAACATTTTGTAACGTTTTCCTGTCTTTTCCCCTGTTTTCTTGTCTATATCTTTGTTTAACCTGCCATGTGTTTTTCTGCTATGTGTCTCCTCCTCAGTGTTTCCACCTGTGTTTTATCCTTGTCCAGGTTTTTCCCATTATCCAATCAGCATAGAAGTCCTGTATTAACTGTTTGTCAGTTCTCTGTGGTTTTGCCCCAACGTTTTGCAACTCACTTTTGCTTTGTTTCTTTTTTTTCTGTATTCTGCATTTTTGTCCCTATGTTTTTCTGTTTGGTTTTTGTCCTATGTGTCTCTGTTCAGCCCTGGTCCATTCTGGTTAATCTTTATTCTATTTTCTTTCTGCTTCGTCTTGTTTTTTGTTTTTTTTACTACAATCTTACTCCTTACTCCTCATGCTGGTGCATTGTTCTGTCTATTTATTGTTTAGTGTCTCGCTCCCCATTTAATGCTAATAAATGCATGTTTGCATCTGCATCCTGTCCCACACTTCTTCTTGTTACGGGTGGTAAGAACAAAGACAAGACCTGCATTTTCTGACGTTCTCTGAAAATGTTCCCCTATTGATCCAGAAAATGCTGTTACCTTCAGTCACTGGTTCTCACCGGTCGATCGAAATGCTTCTGTTTTATGGTTTCTTTATTTCTTAATCCATAATACTTGTCAGTATCTGTGTAAAACAACGGAGAGCAGGTTCCTTTTATGAGTCTGTGTTCCTCTCAAGGGAGTCTTTTGGTCTCAGGTTGCTCACTGGGCTCAAGTTTCTGTACAGCCGATCAGTGACTGTACCAGTACAGTTATAAACAACAGAAAACTGTTCATACTCAAGCAGGATGTCACCGAAACCTCAAAACTGTTTTACATAATATTAGTGTTTAATAAGCATGATCATAGTCAGTGTTGGTTCAGGAGAACAGACAGGTCTATTCACTGTAGACAGTTCAGTTACAGGATTCACTTCAATGAATATTTAATAAGTGTATTTAAAAAAGAACACAGAGAACAGGAGCTAAACACTAAACAGACAGGTAAACAAACAGACAGACAAACAGATAGACATATAAACAGACGGATGGATGGTGGATAGATAGATAGATAGATCATCCCTTGTCACCTTCTCAAGAAGAATAATTTCACTGTCTGAGAGATTGTTAGTGTGGACACCATATCTGTATCTCCGGTCTGAGCAGTGGCTCTGTGGTTCTGGTAAGTCCAGCTTGCTTGAGCCATTTCTCCAGAAATAGAGCAGAAGCCTCACTGAGCCAGAATTCCAGGATTCACACTCCAGAGTCAACAAGTCCATTACAGCTGAGGGAAAAAGCAGTGGCACTTCTCCTGATGAACCAAAGGGCATTTCTTATTATTTATTATAGCTCTTATTATCCCCCCAATGTCAAATACATATTACAACATGCAGCATATGGTCGTTGTGAGAAGTGTCTCTATCCAAGCAAGTGATGAATTCATAACTGAAGTGTCTCATCTAAATAAGCATCAGCTCATTAAGTGGCTCATTCAATAGATGTAAAAGCTGGTTGAACAGACACATTATGATGCACTTTTCCGTAGACATACCTAAACTGTACTGCGATGGCACAAAACTTGCAGCATACTCTTGTTAGGTGTGAGGTTAACTGGTAGTCCACAACACAGAAAATACATGGAACAGGTTTCATGACCAAAATATATTCAAAAGACAAACCCCATCACTTCACATACATTTTTCCTAGGCCTAGGGGACAAAGCAAAGGTTTTCCAACACCCAGCAACAAACAAACAAACAAAATAAATAAAATAAATAAATAAAATACATAGAGCACAGCAACCAGACCACTGGCTAAAAGGAATGACACCTCATCTTACTGTTCTTCACAACTTGTGGTAGGTTTTTGGCTAGTGAATGTTCCAAAACTGCACAGCAGTTTCCTCAAGAGTCCATGTGATGGCCTTGCAACCAGTCCAATCGGAAAATGAGAACTGGCCTTCAAGTAACCCTGAGTGGAACAGCAGTGCATCTGAGTCTGTGCACCAACGGGCCTGCAACTTTCACCCAAACAGAGCACCTCCGAGACATGTGCTACCAAAAAGTCTCTTCACACAGCTTCTCCACGATCAGTTCACCTGAATTCCCCCTTCAGTGAGCTCAGGACCGTGTTGGACCTGCATCTCCCCTGATGCCACACACCTGGGACCTTTTTCTTAACTCCTCCCCCTTAAACACCAACTCCCATCACATTTGAAGGCAAAACAGGAAGGAGAGGACAATACGATTACAAATACATACACAAAAACCCAAAATACAGCATTTTTATGAATATATATATATACACACAAAGTTAAAACAAATATTTTATCCATCCATCACACTCTTTCCAGTGTATCATAGCCTGGTAACAGTGTTTTTAACTCAGTTCTCTTCCCACAGTTTATGGCCAATTGTCGTCCCACACCAGCGTCTCTCAGGATCCCTGTCTCCAGGCAGCGAAGGGAGGCGCAGACACAGAGTTCCATGATTTAACTTTTATTTTTCAAATAAAAAAATCTCCTCATGCTGGTCCATTGTTCTGTTTATTTATTGTTTAGTGTCTCATTCCCCATTTAATGTTAATAAATCCATGTTTACATCTGCACCCTGTCCCACACCCTTGTCTCCAGGTAGCGAAGGGAGGTGCAGACACAGAGTTCCATGACAAAACAAAAACACAGGACACAGGACTGGAGTTACCCTAAAACTAATTGCGCAGCAGTAAGCCAGTGGACTGTCCAACCTAAACTGAACTAAATACACATACTCTAAACACAAGAACCAATAGCAAGTGATCATAATTTATCCAAAAATACAGTAACTACTAACCCCAAACTAAAACCCAATGTCTACAAATATATGTGAAAATAAAAGTATTTCATATTACTGACAAGGGAGTTGTCTAGCGACCGACAACCAGGGATGTTACAGCATCCATAGAGTTGAACCAGCAGAATGTCGGATCTGTTTTTCTTTTGCTTTTAGTCTTTTTTGACGTGTTTTATTTTTTATCAGCATTGTTTAGTTGTGTGAGGAAATCCTAACCCAGCTGATGGCTTGGTATGCCTTCACATTTACGTTTATGGCATTTGGCTGATGCTCTTATCCAGAGCGCTGTACATAGTATGCACAGTGCTCATATAGTCCACAACTGTTTTTAAAACCTGTAAACTGCTTAAATCCACGTCAACTATTTAACCGATTTAACTATTTAACACCTGCCAAACAATACCGGGATAACATAAGCCATTGAAAAGTCAAGAAAAGAGAAAGGAAGGGTTGTTTTAAAGCAGTAGAATTTGAGACATAGTTAGTCGCCAAGGTGCTCCTTGAAGAGGTGGGTCTTCAGGCGACACTTGAAGACAGCGAAGGACTCTGCAGACAAAGATGGGGACTCGAGTCTGAGACTCGGCCTCGAGTCACACTTAAGTCGCACAAATAAAGACTTGTGACTTGACTTTAGACTTGCCCTCAATGACTTGAGACTTGACTCAGACTCGGGTGCTGTGACTCATTAGTCATAACTCGTAAACAATGTTGAATTGTTTATTTATCTCGCAATTGTTTATTTATCTCGCACTCTTTCCAATGACCCGAAAACCGTTCACCTTGCCCCGGTGTCCCATTACTTTTGTCCGTGTAACTTTTGTTACTTTTTATTCAGCTAATAATGGTTTTTGAGGGGTCGTTAGAAAGGTGTCACCGAGCCCCATCTAACTGTGGAGTTTCACATTTAGAATGCGAGATATATTTTTTATATTTAAAATTTAGATTTAAGATCATTTAAGGCAAATCCTCCATGTTGGTGAGGGCATATCACAGCATGCAGTCCCGCCTCCTAACAGCCAATTGGTGTGGTGGAGTGTGGCCAATTAGCTTATCGTGTAATCTTTCAGAGCTCAACATTTACAGTTTAAAGGTCCCACATTTAGAGTCGTCATTTGTAAACCTTGCCTCTCAAAGACTTGAGACTTGACTTGGACTCTGTCTGCAGATCGGAAGAGGGAGTTCATTCCACCACTGGGGGCCAAGACTGAGAAGAGTCTTGATGCATGTTTCCCTCTTCTTTTGAGTAGCGGAGGCTCAAGACGAGCTGTGCTTGAAGCCCTGAGAGAACGAGAACTGACATGTTGTTTGATCAATGTTGTTATGTATGGGGGTGCAAGTCCATTTTTGCCTTGAATGCAAGTGCTAAGGATTTGAACTGAACACGAGCAGCCACAGGGAGCCAGTGGAGGTTCCTTAGTAAAGGTCTGGTGTGAGTGAACTTAGGAACATTGAACAATAACCTGACAGCTGTACAATAAAGGAACTAATGTCACAGAAAACCACCCTCAAACACTAACAAAATCCCAAATCCATGTTATAATTAATGAATAAGCCACCCGGGTCCATTTCAGCTGTTATTTACTTTGGTTTGTGAGATCACTGAAGCTGTACTCCAAGCCCAGTTACCTTGTACCACAAAATTGTACTTCCCCCACTCCCCCTGCTGTTCTGATCTCACACTACGTTTATTGTCCTGGACCCAAGTTTTCTCACATCCTCTCATCCCTCACTGCTTTGTCCTTTTGGTCTGGCCAGCTGCAGATTTATGGAACATCCTGTACCTTCAGATACTGAATCCACAGTGGTTTCAGCTTTGTACCATGTCCTTCAGAGGCATTGTGGTCCAAGAGCATGAAGAGAGTTGCACATTTTACCAAATATCCCAGAGTTCTGGTGTGTTGTGACCAGTTGGTCTTGTTTTTCCTTATGTTTTTTCTTTCTTTTCCAAAAAAAAAAGGACACCAGAGTCTTCTTTTGTCTCCATGTGTGTTAAACGGGACAGTTAGGTTCAGTGCTTGGGCTTGGTTTGTTATCGCACAAGATGTAGCAAGTTCACCCACTGAACTGACCTCACCTCCAACTGAACTGCATCTGAGTCCAGCAGAACCAAGCACAGATCTGATGGAAATTAACCTAGCCTGGATGCAAACAGTGCCTGTGTCCAACTGCACTGCTTAATAAACATTATTACACATTATTATTATAAGTTAATGTTGGATTTTTTTTGTGCCTTTGCTGATGTTTTAAGCAGCCCTTTAAATAAAAAACCCAGTCCCCTTACATCCAGAATATCTATTGCACAACTAGAAAAAAATATGCAAAATTGTAAAGAAAGATATATTTTTTAATTGCTTTATGTTGTTTATATGTAGATATTTGCTTTTTATAACATTAAGTAATAAAAGTAAATTAAGTAAAGTAATCTCCTATCAATCTTCTGCTGGTGGTTGAGAGTCAGGAGTGTCAATACGAAGTGTCTTAAAATCAGGGTCCTGCTCAACATGATCTTCTGTCTGAGACCTTCTATATCATGTCGTTTCACTGTTAAAGAGCTCCAACAAAGATCTCATGGTCAGAAAACCTTTGCTTGGAGGTCGTTTTGAGCTGAGAGGACACACAGGGGTCTAAGACATGTGGTTTAGAAGGCTGCTGTGCAGGCTTTTATATGTGTGCCCCCCTGATGTTGTGTGTGCTATCAACATCCTCACGGGAACCATATTTTTCCACCCACACGGCAAGGGAAATATCAAAGATCTAGTGGGAATTGTGTTTTTCCATCCCACACGCCGCGTAAAACATCAGTAGTTCTCACACCACTGCAGGGGGGGTCATCTTTAGTCCTAAAGCAGAGGGACGTTCTTTACTGGGTGTTAGTGGCCAGTAAAGAATGTTAAAACATTGTTTTAAACAACCGTAACTAATGTATGTTGATCTTTCTTACATTTTATACCTCTAAAACAGCCTGGTAAAACTGAACTCAAAAAACACAACCAAATGTTTCTTTCTGTCATAATTTCTTATCGCTGATATATTGAGGAGATTAAATGAAAGAAACAGGAACACGTTTTATCATGTCAGGCTGCAAAGTGCCTAAAGATACAAGGTGTCTAGATACCTTGGGGGTGGAGGTAGCTCAGTGGGTAGGATACTTGCCTCCAGATCAAGAAGTTGTGGGTTCGGATCCTACCTTCAGCATATCACCACTGGGTCCTTAACCCCATGTTGCTCCAGGGAGACTGTCCCCTTTAGTTAAGGAATGAAAGTCGCTTTGGATAAAAGCGTCTGATAAATGCCATAAATGTAAGTGTTCCAACCACTCAAAATTCAGCATCACCAGTATACTGCCTGATCTTCTGGAATCATCTGCACCTGTTTCTTCACTGATTCAGACCTTAAGTTAGATGTGCTTTGTTCCGCTTGAATGATTCGTAGATCACTAACAAACATTAACACTCCGCTAAAACTGGTCAGATTCAGGGACTGTACTGAATATGAGTATAGGAAGCCTGAAGAACTGTTTCGCAAAACTATATTACAAAAACAAGAAAGACTGGATCTTTGGAAGCAAAATTTGAAAAAATGACCCATGAATTTTGCACAATTGCATATATCAATCTATAGACACCAGATATTAGTGCCTGGAGCATTCAGTTTCATAGACCTCCTCTTTGAGTTAATTTGAATGGTGTCAGATTCCATCTGTTGGGTGTAATGACATTCTGTTACATGAAACAGTGATTTAAAAAATGCTTAAGGCTTCTAATACAAAAATTAGTCAATTTGATCACACAGTCTGTCCTTGACCATTTGTGCTGTTCTTTAATTCCATCAAGAGTTTAGAGGACGTCTAAAATCTTCCTCCAGGGCAGCCATATTTCACTGCACATGTATGTTATTGATGAAATTCAAGTCTGTAAAAGGCAGCTAACTCTCTTTAAACTGGTTCACACTTATTCTCTGGACTCTATTCAGGAGTAATGAGAGAAAGATAACAAAGTCAGTATAATAACAGCAGTTAAAATGTGCATGTTTGCAGAAAGAATTGCAGCAAAAAAGTTAGATCATAAACAATGTTATAAATACTTATTATGAACCTCTCATATTTGTGTTTATGATAGAAGTGCATCAAATGTGGTTAAATAATACCACTAGATTGGAGTTTACAACGCTGCAGGTTTGCATAAAGGTGCTAATGGAAATTAGCATTTTGCTAAAACCCAATTAGAAACCAAAAGCCTACTTACAAAATGAATTATGGGCTTCTGTGTTAAGCACTGCAGCATGGTTGCTGAAATGTCTTTGGCAGATCTTCATGAATGCTTTTGATCCTCTGTGTAAACAGAATTTAAAAGATGTGGAGATCCCTGGAACAGCCAGTGTTTTATTTTGTACTCTGTTACCTCCATGCTAGCCCTATGCTAACCCCCATTACCTCCATGCTAACCCTCAGGAGGAAACATCACCGTCACAATTTTCATATCGAGTTCGGTAGGGTTTAGGACTCCCATTGAATTCAAACGATGTTAGGCATTGAAATATTTGCCCCTGGAGTCACCTCAAAGGTTCAAGAGCCTTTGGAAAACCCTTCCCAGAATTTAAGACAGCAGCGGAATTTTCCAGAATGCAGGGCCTTCCATCCACGTTAAAGACTCATTTTATCGCCACTCAAGAAGATGGATGGGCTCTACCTCCAGACTGCCATGATCTTCAACGCTCCATCAGTTTCCAGCTGTGATGGTCCTCCAGCAGTCAAGTCCTGTTCAAACATTCTTGCATCGTCTCCCTCAAAAACCCAACCCCCCACTGCCCGCTAGAGGAGTAAGTATACCTGCAGCAGTAAGTGAACGCTGAAAACGCCGTTCTTCCACCTTCTTGATGCTTTTTAGAATAAGGACGGATCCTAAAATAATCCCAATTCCAGCTCGGTGGACATCCTGTTAACTGGCCTGCAGGAACAGACTATGACAGCAAAAGAGGAGGGTTAGAGGGATGGAAACTGAAGAACAGAGGTTAGCAAAGGAGCCCTGGAGCAACGTGATTATCTCACCATGTTCCTCTTCATTGGGACTGACAGGCCACATCTGGGGAGGGTCTGAGCAACTCTCAGTGACAGGCAGCGGTGAATATTTCAGCACTCACATTAATACATGCAACATCTGGCCTGGGGAAGTGAGTGAGTGAGCGGCGCTGGGTGTGTGTGGGGAGTGTGTGCGGCGGGCGGACGACGAGGTTGGCATGGAGCCTGCTACCCATATCAAACAGGTACGACTAAGCGGTCCAGGGAGGAGAGAGAGAGAGAGAGAGAGAGAGAGAGAGAGAGAGAGAGAGAGATAGAGATTCTGCCAGAGGAGATGTACTGTTGAGTAAATGTTTATGAGTTCGGAGCTGCTTTTCTGAAAGTTCTGCAAGGTCTTGGGAAATTTTGGAAAGGAAAAGTGGTTTCTCAATTTGAGGCAAAAAAGTTCCCTCCCACAGGAAGCCTTCGGGATAGTGGGTCTCTCAGTAGCATGGGCAGCATGTTAACTAGAAAGAGAGAGGCAGAGAGAGAGAGAGAGAGAGAGAGAGAGAGAGAGAGAGAGAGAGAGAGAGAGAGACAAACAGAGAGAGATGAGAGAAAGAGAGGGGCTTACCCTGGCATGCTTTGGACAAGCATATCCTCATGGTTTCCATGAATCAGCAGAGGAGGGTGGTACGATGGGGGTGAGTTGTGATGCCTCCCAGTTTGGTGTAAAGTCACCAGTCTGTCATACGTGAATGCACCACAGCACACAGTGTGAACAGGACAAAATTCTTTCTCTGCATTTTACCCATTCACCCAGTGAAGCAGCCAGGAACACAGCACCCAGGGAGCAGTGTGTTGGGACAATACCCTGCTCACAAGTGCCACTAGAAGTCCTGGGATTTGAATCCATGACTTTGTGATTGCATGGGGATTGCCCTAAACACCACCAAATCAATCAAAAACAAGGTACAAGTATAATATCACTACTGTGCACTCTCTCCTGACCATTCAGAATAAGACTCTACTTTGTACTACCTGTTTCTCTTTGAGACATAACTGAGGTCATTTTAACACCAGAATGAGATTTTAAACATTTTCTCACACTTCGTAAATTCAACTCCTAAAAAAGCATCTTCCCAAATCTCAGCCTGAAACCAATTTATGATCTTAAAATGTTCTCTTTTCTCTCACTGCTCTGATCTGAAAGGAAACTTAATTCTTTGTTAATGAGAAAAAAACTGAGTAGCAAATGAAAACAGCTAAAGAACTTCTGTCTCATGCAGATTTTTTGTTTAGCTTCTTATTTCTCTTAAAAGTGGTCACATACTGGCTTGCTAAAAAACAATGGAATAGGATTTTAACTCATAAAACAAAACCAGCATTTCAATCAGGACAATCCAGACTTGCATTCAGTCATTCCCGAATATTGTGACCTGCAGGAGCTGTGGCTTTTTAGGCAGCATTAAACTGTGGACCAATGCTTCATGTTGCCCATGTCTCATCCTCAACTCAACCCATCTCTCCGGTACCGTGAGTACTCTCGCTCCTTTGAGCTCTTAATATACCTCGGTGAGTGTGTGTGTGTGTGTGTATGTGTGTGTGTGAGTGTGTGTGTGTGTGTGAGTGTGTGTGTGTGTGTATGTGTGTGTGTGAGTGTGTGTGTGTGTGTGTGTGTGTGTGTGTGTGTGTATGTGTGTGTGTGTGTGTATCTATGTGTGTATACA
>JBBIGB010304759.1:0-11220 GCA_037577075.1 Alestopetersius hilgendorfi | reverse complement strand
AGTATACACAAGTTATTTGGATTACACAGCATTCATAGTGGGGGAACAAACAATCACACCTGAAGTGGCCGCAACTGGGTCTTCATCCTCGGAATCAGGCATTTGTGGAGACACATATGTGACTGAGGAGGTGGACGGCTCCTCATCTTGGGCAGTGGCAGCAGCAGGGGGTGCTCCAAAATACTTCAGAAGTGCCCCTGAATAGAAACCCAATATAACATTCTGATACATGCATGCATCATTCTCATAATTAAGACAAACATATAATTTTGCCATATTTCCCAATTATTTAGAATTATGTATAACAAGAATTCTGTGTATTTTTGGGGTTTTGCACAACCCAGGAAAAATTAATTGTGACATAATGGGCTAGGATTGACCATATTATGAATGAAATGTGCTTTGTTTGGAAGCACCTTGTCCCCCTCCCCTCCGACAGGTTGTGTGTGAGACTTCAGCACAACAGCAGCAGCAGGCGCATCGAGGGCCCTCGCTCTCACTTCCCGTATATATGGGTGTGATAGAATTTAGAAAACACATCCGAGCAAATTATAAGTCTATAACATAATGTCTAGTGCTTTTGTGTTTGTTGGTTTGTTTTTATTTTGAGAGCTGGTTATTAGATGCTACTCCAGCCAGCCAGTGAATACCCCACTGCCCGCCCCTCCATTCCTCTTCTCCCTGTGCGGCAGGCAGCCAACAGCAGGCGCCCTTCGCTAATGGAGGGCCCCCTCGCTCTCCACAAATGGGCAATAGAAAACAGTTCGGTGCCGATGCAATCCAAAACATGTGCTGGCATGATGTCAGGGCAACATGGGCACACACTCAGACTACACACAATCACACCTGAAGTGGCAGCAATTGGGTCTTCATCCTTGGAATCAGACATTTGTGGAGACACATATGCCCATGATGCCTCATTTCAAAAACCGCCACTGGTCTGGATAAGAGTGTCAGCCAAGTACCGCCCGTTACCCTTTGGACACCAGGTCAAGGATAGAAATCCAGGTATTTGAATGGGAAATTAATAGGAACCTGGGCAGAATCTTGAAAAAAAAGACCAGCTCTTAAGAGCACTTAATGGGTTAAGCCGCCTCAGGTATGTCATGGCTTAGGCCTAAGGCTACAGGATCAAGAGCCAAAAAAGCAAGTGACTTCTCCAGAGGTTCTGTTGGTTTTGTTTCCATCACTGGTGGGGTGGTGCATGCCAAGACATCGAATGATGTTTACTTCTTTGGTTCCCTCAGGCCAACATCTTGTTCGACTGCTGGCACTGGAGTCGATCCAGAACAACACACTTGCCTTTGACAGGATCCTGGAGCTCCAGGGTAAAAAGCACAGGCACCAGCCACCCAGATACAATCAAGCACAGCTTCAGCACCGGAGGCTAGACACACTCAGTCAGTGGTAAAGGCAGCAAATCACATACATCGGAAAATGCCACTCTGTGCCAATTTTGAAGGTTCACTTTCTCTTTCATCACTGCTGCTTATAACTGACACTTTTATTGATTTCTTTCAATTTTATTTTGCTTCTTATAATGGTAGATCTCGATTTTCTTTTGAACGATTCTCTTATGCATTTGTCTTTTAAATTCTTTCTTTCATTTTTTTGCAGAATTAAATTCAATTCAAGACATTTTACTTTTATTTAATGCCTAGATATGCTCTTTACTCTATAACATGAAGTTATCGTTTATGATTTTGAAAAAGGGAAGTGAACACATCTCCATGGAGAAAAGCTAAATGTGTTCATTTATGTTATTTTTCTGTAAGATCTCAGAGCGTATTTGACTCTATAGGTCAGGAAATATTGAGGAGATGGAGAGAAGAATTAATTTGACTATATTGTAATGAGGGAAGATTCTGCAGAAGAAAAAATTATGGATATTACAACAGGACAAAGATCTTTAAAAAAATGTATTAAGATTTTGAAAATATTGCAATTGAGATATATGTCTTTTAATGGTAAACTTTTTCTTCTGACCTCGTGGTCACAGCCTAATGATTCCATATGCTCCATGATAACCATAAGATAAAATAATTCTATATGTGACTTCAAGCGACATTTTCATATTGTCCTCCTGTCCTTCTATGGTAGAAGGAAGAGGTAGGACAACAGTACCTTATTTTGTGTGTTCCCACAATTTTGTTCTCAATGAATGTAGGATTCAGTACAAATCCATCAGCAGGGTCCCCATGTGAATGGGGCTTTGTTCTTCATTGGGAAACTGTACCACTCTCAAGAAGATAATGTTTGGGTCTCTCAGCTGAAAATGTGTTGGCATAAATCAAAAATAGTGTCATCACCAACACAACACAGTACTGTACTACGGAGTGCGTCATCTGAAACTCCTCTAACCGCAGAAGATAAACTGCAGGATATGCCATTACAGATGGAAAGATACAGACTAAGGTTCCTGTACAAACAAGCAGGTTGTGGTTATCAACGACAATCTTTGGTTGAAGTAGAGAATTGAAAGGGGGGCAAATTAAAAGAATGAGGTCTTTGATGGGGGTCTATCTTTCTGAGATGGGTCGGTGTGTCATAGCACAAATCACTGTTGCAACTTGTCCTCCCTTCCCCTTTGCCTTATGCTCTGGGACCAAGATTTACGGCAAGAGTCTGGCCAGCCGATTCTGTCCCAAATGATGCGGAGAGGCGGTCTGAGTCAGAAAGGAGAAGTTCAGTGGGGTGGGAGGGCAGGCACAGCTGAATGGCTCGAAGCAAGGTTGCCTGCATTCCCAAGCTGCTGTGTGGAGTAATTATTGCATTCTTCCTTAAATCCTCCAGCCTGTGTCATACAGGCGCATGCACAGTCCAAGTTAAACCACAGTCCAAAGTGCTGAACCTGACTTTTTCATTCATTATAGGTCTCACACAAACCAGCCATACAGCAATTTCACACTGATGGCCTAAACAACCCAAATAATAATGAGCCCTTTCACAAATAACGACCTTTGGTTTATTGGTCTTTATACAGATCTTTATCAAAGACAACCTTTTCCCAAACCATGAGAGGCTCCACACCATTTGCCAGACTTTTTGCATCATCCCAGGTTAGTCATTTCCAGTTCCACCCACTAGAACATTGTGTGGGAAAGTTTGGGCATCTTTGGTCAATGTATGCATTTTATTGATGTATATAATCATTTATGGCATATTCCTGCAACTTTTATTGCACAATTAAGCTTTATTTGCTGATTTTGTCAAATTGAATTATACCTTTCCAGTCAGTCCTATGTAAGACCACCATGCCTAAAATAGCAAGTTTTTCTTCTCGATTTAGGACCCCCAAACACTTTTTCTTACCAAAAAGATAATAGCTAATCACAGATTATTAATAAAAATTTAAATCCTAAAACAGGTTGATTTTGATGTGTGTCTTGTTTTAATGTCCAATCCCATTTTTCTTCAGTTTCTTCACTGATGGTGGGACATTAGCTCTCAGGGTCTGGAAGGGTTACATCTGAACAATAGATAATGGGGTTGGGCTTGTTTTCAGGACCTGTTTAGTCCATGTAGTCCACATTCCCCTTATTAGGGGAGCTTGTCTGTCTCATAATAAATAAGTCTGAGATGGGAAATCAGGGAGTCTCCCAGTGTGGGTGATGTCATTGATTTCTTGGAACTATCCCGAGGACCCTGGGTGTTTTCTCCAAAGCATTACAAAAAGAGTATAGTACAGTAAGTATCAGTTTGTATCAGTCTGTTCTCTCTCTTTGATGGATAGGATGTGAGTCAGTAAAAGCACTGAACTGAATTACTGAACCTGGACCTCAGTGGCTCATGGCAGCTTCTAGTTATTTCATGGATTTTGTTTTAATCATTACATTACACTTTTTAGTCATTATTGCCAGATCTTTTGAGGTGTCCATGATTTTTTTGTTATTAAGTAAGTGACTAAAAGTTCATAACAAGCAAAAATGTCATAAGTGGAACAACCCCATAAAGGCGTGAAGCTAACACAGCATTCCACAATAAGAACATCATACCAGCACTGAAACATGGCGGTGTAGTGTTAGTGTAATGGAGGGTGTTTTGTTGCTTCAGGACTAGGATGACTTGCTGTAACTGATAGAACCATGAAATTTGGATTCTAGCAGAAAATCCTGCAGGAGAATATTTGATAACTGATCTGCGGCTCAGACAGACTTGGGTTCTGCACTAAGATAATGATCTAAAGCCACCTCTGAATAGCTCAATATAAAGCTTTTATAGAGTCGTAACTCACCCATCAGTGGAGTTCCACATATGTGAGCTGTTTTGCTCAAACGCAATCTGTATTTGCTCTTACAGTAGAGCATCTAAATATCTCCTCATCAGTGAGACAATGTTCGATTTGATGCTGGTGTCACTCATTTGACTTTGACTCATTCTACAGGATGATTATGTTTGTTGTACAAGCTGTGGATGCTATAGTTACACTGCCATAGCAGTTATTAATGACTATGAGAGGAAAATAAATACTCAACAAAGATGGTTTGTAAAGGTGTGTCACAAAAGCTTGCCAGGGCCATTTGTCAATATTACTTAGATGCATGTCAAGTATGCATATTAGTTTTACAAATTGTAATGTTTTGTTTTACAGCATCAAACAGTGAGAGTGTGTTTCTTGGTTGTGTGTGTTGTGTTCTTGAGTGTCCTGAATAGATCTCCATCTGCATCAGCTATTGGGTTTGGTGTGATTGAACTATTGTTGTATACGAGTCACTCACTCACTCACTTTCTGTAACTGCTTAATATTCACTAGAGTTGCAGTTGCCAGCTTATCCTGGAACCAAATGGTGCAAGGCAGGGACTCACCCTGGGCAGGGCACCAACCAACAGCTAGGTGATGTATACAAGTATAAGTATAAAACCTGTAGTGTTGATCAGCAGTTAGAAGTGTTAGAATGTTCAGTGTTGCATGCCCCAGATCACACCAATGTGACGGTATGCTTTAATGGAAAGTAGTTAGTTGGAGCCAGAGATGGGGACTCGTACTCAAGTCGCACTTAAGTCGCACAAACAGAGACTTGTGACTTGACTTTAGACTTGCCCTCACTGACTTGAGACTTGACTCAGACTCAGGTGCTGTGACCCATGGCTCAAAACTCGTAAACAATGTTCATTTCATGGATTTTTTTATTTATATCCCGCACTCTTTCCAATGACCCGAAAACCGTTCACCTCGCACCGGTGTCCCATTACTTTTGTCTAACGTGAACAGTTTTCAGCTAATAACGTTTTCCGAGGGGTCGTAGGAAAGGGGTCACTGAGCTCCATCTAACTGTGGAGATTCACATTTAGAGTGAGATATATATTTTTCATATTTTATATTTATATTTAAGATCATTTAAGGCAAATCCTCCATATTGGTGAGGGCAGATCACAGCACACAGTCCCGCCCCCTGCTAAGCAATAGCCGATTGTAATTACAGGGGTGTGGCCAATTATCATATCTTCTAAATATTCAGAGCTCAACATTTACAGCTCAAAAATCCCACATTTAGAGTCGTCGTTTGTAAACGTTGCCACTCAAAGACTTGAGACTTGACTTGGACTCGAGCACAAAGACTTGACTTGGACTTGGTAAAAATTACTTGCGAACATCTCTGGTTGGAGCAACCATATGACTCTATGCACTGAAGGGTCAAGGTTCTGAATTGAACCTTATTGAGATGTTGTGGCAGGACATTCAATGGCTAAAACCCTCCCTGCAACTTCTTTGTTGGTAGTCATTGTGTTTCTTCACATCCTTGTTGTCTAGTATCAGCTTTTTTATGAAGACCTGTGTGAAAATAGAGATTATCCAAGCCACTGTATGCTGAGATGTGGAAGATGGACACGCAACTGTCAGGCCTCTTGATATTTAAAATCTCCAGGAACTTCATGCAGCCCTAAGGGTCAGAACCACTCATTCTTACCTTGGACAGATTTTGGTCACTCCTTAGAAACTGTGCCGAAACACTGAGTGTTATCTGCATGTCTGGGTCTGGAGATGGCACGTACAAAAACATATATATCCACATGCATAATGTACACAAACCGCGAGCAATGTTATGGTTTCCTATGACTGCTCTCGGGCTGAGGTTAAAGGGTCATACCTCTCGTCGAGAGCATGACACACACAGCAGCACTTTGTCTTGATTAATTGGAGCCATTATCTCATCAATCAGCAGTTCAGCAAAGGTCAGAGGGCTCCAGAGCCAAGTGTCTGAGCAGCACTGATGAGCTACCAGCCCAGGCAGTCACCCAGTTATGAACCACCCACCTGAAAACCTGGCATCCACTTTCTGCCATAAAATGCAGACTGTAATATTTAGTGGAGTGATAATAACGGAATGCCCGCCCGCCGTAACGCAGCTGTTGCCGGGGCAGCGGGTCAACAAAACAAAGCACCGTCCTGTCCACACCTTCCATCTGTGGTTAACTTCAGAGGCAGAGATTTAGGGATCTGTCTACATGCTTGTCTGATGGCTCTGAAGGTTTCTGGGAAAGATTGAATGGGAAATCAGGTAACCTTTTGCTTTTGGGAGGACAGAAAGGTGTGGTGAGCATTAATCAGGTTTCCTCTCATCCTTCATAATAACGCCAACAGTCCATTAGCATCGGGGTGATGGACAGGGAAAAATATTCATTACAATCCAGGTGCTTAATTATTATCCAGGTGTTTAAGTACTGCTAACGTAATTAAGTATTTATGAACTAAGCAGCGAATAGTCCCTCATTAACTGATTTCAAATTAAATTATTTCTATAACATTGTACTATGCTGTCTTTAGGGCCCCTTTACATGAGCGCATGTTACTAAAGTTCACTTGAAGTCACAGGAGTCAAATGGTGTCAGCAATACCCAAACAAAAATGTAGACGATGACTTTACCTTTCATTGTAATTATTTCTATTTTCAGCTCAATGCAGTGAATAAACCATTAGGGGTGTCTAATATGTGCTTTGTTGCAAAAATAAATTACTCACTATATGTGGTATGTGGCCCAAAATATGTGGAGGGTGGAAGGGGTGACAATGACGGGGTGTGTGTGAGTGTGGGGTGGATTTAAGGGGTGTGTGTGATGTGGGGGCTGGGTGGAAGTGGTGAGTATTAGAGTGGGAGTGTGTGGAAGGGGTGTGTGTAACTGCGGGGGCAAGTGGAAGGGTGTGCGTGAGTGTGGGGGCGAGTGGAAGGTGTGTGTGTGTGTGGGTTGGATGGAAGGGTTGTGTGTGAGTTTGGACGTGTGTGGAACAGGTGTGTGTGAATGTGGGGTGTGTGTGGAAGGGGGGAGGGGTGGGTGGAAGAGGTCTGTGTGAGTGTGGGGGTGTGTGGACAGGGTGTGTCTTCGCGTGGGAGTGTGTGGAAGGGGTGTGTGTGAGTATGGGGTGTGTGTGGAAGGGGTTGGAGGGGTGAGTGGAAGGGGTGTGTGTGAGTATGGGTTGGATGGAAGGGGTGTGTGAGTGTGGGAGTGGGCGGAAGAGGTGTGTGTGATTGGGGTTGGTGGGGGGTTGGAAGGGGTGTGTTCACTTACACATTGACTGGATTGAGCCGAATACAGGGTTTTTGAGACATGTATATATTGTTTAAAGCTTTAAATATTAGAAAAAAACAAAATAAGCATAAATGGGAAAATACTCTTATGGTTCGACGGGTTAAAACCCAGAGTTTTGGTGTGGGAAATCTAACAGTCTCGCATAGGTCTGACGGTCTGGCGTACACATACTTTTGGACATATTTGGTGTAACAACTTGAGAAGAAGAGTGAAAGAGAGAAAAAGTTGCTGTGTAGACCTGCTGAGTACAAAGTGGAAAAAGTTGGTGACAGGTCGTCAAGGTGGTGACAGGTCGTCACTTTACGGTAATTAGGGTCCTTCATCACAAATCCCTGTTTTATTTACAGGGTTTTGTTTTTAATTTCCCCTCTGGCACTCGCTGCAGGTCAGGCATGTTGTGAGTGAGAGCACGAGTGCTTTTGACGGACAGCTTAGCCCACGGCCATAGGCAGATCTTGGGCTTAATGGGTGTGTACTCTACTCAGGTGATTCGACACTCATTTAATTTAATACTGTATACACACAGACACACATAAAACCATTGTTTACTTCACTGTTTTATTCACTTTGTTTGTTTGTTTGTTTGTTTCTCATTTTAACCAGTGCTTTTATTAACTTTTTAAAATTCATTTTCTAATTCAGTTTCTTATTTGTTGTTATTATTGTTATTATTATTATTATTATTATTATTATTATTATTATTATTATTATTGTTGTTGTTGTTGTTGTTGTTGTTGTTGTTATTGTTATTGCTATTGTTATTTATTTATTCAATTACACATGTGACTATTGATTTTATTCACTGAATGTTTTGTTCTCCTGAAATATGTAAGATGTTCATATTCTAGATCCACATCCACAAAACAGCACTAATCCCTGGAGAAGCCTGAAGGAACGAAGTAACAAAGGATGGGTGCTTACCAAAAGCCTGTTCCCAGCATGTTCCAACCCCTAAAGATCTACTCAGTGATCCAAGAAGGTAAGATGAACAATATTAAAGGGAATACCGACAAATATTCAAAATATTTCTATAAATCAGTGAGGTTCACAATTGCTTTGGTGGTTCTGGAGAAACTCAGAACTGTTCACTGTGTTGGTGATTAAAATTTGGTTGTATTTTCAGCACATAAAAACACTGACCATGTCTAATTACAAAGACAGCACGTATAGTCCTCCCAGATTAAAGGAAAATTCAGAATAAGACTTTCCTCTGTTTTCTCTGCTCTGATCTTTATTCATCTCTGATCATCAGATATTCAGATCAACCAGAAGATCCAAAAACTCCATACAACATCTGAAATGTGTCTCAGTGATCAAATTCAAGTCTCAAAGTCAGTTTTGATCCATAAGGTGGTTAAAGAGCGGAAACGGAGAAGCCGATATGAACAGCAGAAGAACTTCTGCTCTAAGTCGATTTCTTTTTTTGCTACTAAAGGGGATTTAGGAGGAATACGTCAGATGTCAAGACTGCTTTGAGCTATTTATTTGGATTTTGTCCAACACATGATTAAAAAGGCTGAATATTGTTATATTCATTTTGAAGGGGACCACCCTACTCACCCAGAGTGAGAGGACGTTATACTGAGTGATGGGGGAGAGGGAGGCACTGCATGCTATACTGAGTGATGGGGGAGTGGGAGGCACTGCATGCTATACTGAGTGATGGGGAGAAGGAGGACCACCCTACCCACCCAGAGAGAGAGAGGACAGTTATACTGTGTGATGGGGGCGAGGGAGGACCACCCTACCCACCCAGAGAGAGGGGGGGACCGTTATACTGAGTGATGGGGAGAAGGAGGACCACCCTACCCACCCAGAGAGAGAGAGAGGACAGTTATACTGAGTGATGGGGGAGAGGGAGGACCACCCTACCCATCCAGAGAGAGAGGACTGTTATATATATAATATTTATTGTGGTTCTTTTTGTCATGTATCTCATGTATGATGGACCCCGGTTTGTAATATACTGTATTTTGTTATAGGTTGAAGAATTTTCTTTCCATAATCAACACACCCTACAGTGCACAAGTTTGGAGAACCTGCAGTTCACAAGTTCAAGTCCATTCCAAACCCTAACCCTCACAAGTCCTGGACTTTCTGGAAGGGGCATGAAAAAAAAGGAAAATCGCCCAGACTGGCAGCTGCGCCTTAAAGGCGGCAACTCGAGACCCCCTCATTCAACATGTCAATATAATTGCATAATTATGTGATGTCATAGAGTCGGGATTTCCTAGAACGCGAGTCAAAAATAGCAGAAACTCCGCTCAAAAGTATGAAGAGGGCTTGTAATGGTTTTCCCAATTCTAGTGTCGAGGAAAAGAGTTTTCTTTCTCAAACGAGTGTCGCTGCATGTGCCAGGGCTCTTGCTTGGGGGGTGATGTCATGTATTTACAATAAAACTGCGGAGATCTCCAGCTCATTTGGAAGCAGATGCTTAATTTCTGCACTCTTCAGTGGGCATGAAGGCAGGAGGTCCCATGAACTGTTTACTAACCAAATGGGTCACAGCTACCAAACCACCTCCATGCCCTTGTGGTGCCTTTGAGTAAAAAGGGGTTTTGTTTTAGGTCATAATGCGATATCTCACCACGATTGGGGTTTCATTCCTTCACTACTTTATCTGCATTATTGTGTTTTCTTTCTCACCTTGATGGGGTCTGAGAGAGGATACATTGTTGTCTGTTGCTATCTGTTTTAGAAAAAGTGAAATCAGTAAATATAAATGGTGTAAAACAGTCTAAAACCAGTGTTTGTTCTCCTACACGCTCACTGTTTGCTGCTCGTTTTCTTGGTGCCGCCACCCGGCCATTCTCCAGGGTCCCTCCCTCTGTGGGTTTTCCCCTCTTGACAAGGGTTCAAATATCTTGTGTTGTTCTGTTTGTTTCTTAGACCTTAACTGAAAGAAATATGTTTTTGTTCTTTATTGGTATGTGCACGAGACACTTTTTAAGTAATTATTACATGTTTTTAAACTTGGTTCTGTGTGTATGTCAACCATTTTTATGCTTGGGTTCTAAGGGTTAAATATGTCAAGCTCTGGAAGGTGCCGCCAACATCCTGTTGCAGGAGCTTCCAGAAACAACACAATGAGCTGCTTCTCAAGATGATTTGAGCCAAGACTTTGTAATGACTTTAAATGTTATCAACAGATTACATAATGTTACTTTTAACATATTCAGCCCTGTGGGTACTGATGCAGCACAACAAGAATGAGCGCCTGTTTTTACTGGAACGCAACGAGAAATGACAGACCGCAGTGACCTCAGAACGTCTAACAATCGCGGGAACCTTTGTTTGCCCATTTAAATCCAATTTACTTCATAAAGAGTGTAGTTTATATCCATTTTCTGCTGCCGTAACAACATATGCTCTTCTGGAAAGGCTGGAGCATTACTGAGGTCTGGTTCTGATGGTGGCTGATACATTGCTGTGAGGATCTCAGTGAAGTCTTGAACCACCTTTATATTTTGTATTTGAATCACTGTGTTGGTACAAAAATATTATTTTCGGACTGTCATCTTTGCCATATTGAGGAGATTAAATGAAAGAAATGGGAACAAATGTTTTACTGACAGGCTGCAAAGTGGCTAAAGATACAAGGAGCCTAAAGGAGTTGCACCACTCAGCATTCAGCACCACCAGTATACTGATCACTGCCTGATCATCTGGAATCATCTGCTCCTGGTTCTTCAC
>JBBIGB010304711.1:0-11223 GCA_037577075.1 Alestopetersius hilgendorfi | reverse complement strand
GCTGTCCCCGTGGCTGTGGGGGAATGATGCTGTGCTTGGTACTGAATAAAAGCTACAAAAAGGAATTCTCTGAGTGTTTGTGTCGCCTTCCTCCACCGTTCGTCACAATATGTAAAAAGATCTTGGATAGATATGTACATGAGAAGGTTCTCTCCAAATATTGGTAGCTGCAGCACGAACTGAAGATATCCTCCACTGATCTTTTGGACGATGTTGATGATCCTCTGAAAGGTGGATATGTAGGAAGTGGAGGTGGGCCTTCATGACCATGGCGGTAGTGTTGGTTGTCCAGGAGAGATCCTCCATGACTGTTTATTCATTTATTTTAAAAAAGGTTTAATTTTGGTTCCCATGGTTAGGGTTGAGTTGAGATGCAGGCACTGCTGTCATGTTATAGTATACTGCAGAAGTCAATGGTGATAGTTTACAAAGACAGGAATAATAAGTTGTATAGGTGGGTCAGAAGGTAAAAGAGAAAAAATGAGAGAAGGGAAAAGGGATTTTTTATGCCATGCAAATTAAGCGGTAAGTTTGTAAGTTTAAAAGGACAATTACAGGGATTTTTCTATTTTTCAGCCTAATTAAATTGCAATTTGATGTGAAATTGTGCATGTTTCCTTCCAAAATAGCTGTGAAATGAAGTTTGGTCAAAGTATCTAAAATAGTGTCTACATATTTATTTATTAAATAAATAAATAAAGTATGTTTGTTTGTGTGTGCGTGTGTGTGTGTGTGTGTGTGTGTGCGTGTGTGTGTGTGTGTGTATGTGAATGATTGGGACCAATGTTGCCAACTTAGCGACTTTGTCGCTATATTTAGCGACTTTTCAGACCCCCTTGACGACTTTTTACAAAAAAGCGCCTAGCGACAAATCTAGCGACTTTTGGACAAACCTTAGTAACTTTCCAAATGTTGCCAGTACTGTCCTATAAGCGCGAGGTCTTGCTCCCTTAAGTTTACTATGTTTTTTTTATAATCGATGTGGCTCATGTGGACGTTACTCAGTGGACCACGTCCCGTTACGAGTCATCACATCTGTGTTTTAACTAGGGCTTTACATGGAGGCCGTCTCGTTTCAGTGTTTATCTCCTGTGGATCGGTGTGAACATGCCCTTCGCACTTGTCTGTATATCTCTGGACTGTACTGCGCAATTTGATCAGTGAGCTAGCACCTTTAGTGAACTGGTCTTCTTTACCAACTTTTTAATGCAGTGGTTTAATCCGTTCTTGTTTCAAACCCTCTCTGGTGAAGCAGAGGATGGGGCATTCGGGGATCCCTGACGTATTTAGCCTCTCGTGTGGACCGCTAACGTCTAGCTAAGTTAGCTTCTATGTCCTGCGACCGCCTCGAAGAAAGTGAAGAGAGGGAACTGAGTAGCTGACGACGCTCAACTTCGGGCTTGTTTGATTGTGTTGGTGTAAACCGTGGTATTTTAGTGCGAACTGATAAGTGTGTCGTGTTAGTCAGTGGTGTCGGGCGACCGGTAGCCTCCTGTCAAGACAGCTGCAGTTTTTGTGCGCCGTGTATTTTTTGCTCTGCAGCTTAGCGGTGGCAGGACCGCAGTTTGTATAAAAGTCGGAACGCCGGAGTTCTCTCGGTGAGCCGGAGCTCCGCATTTTAAACGGATGTTCACCAGGGTCGAGTGGCAGTAGCTAGCGTTAACTAACTGTGATCGAGCTTGCGTCGTAATTAGTTAACGTATGTCACAGCCTGCTGTTGGCCGTCCGTCTGTCCGTCCAGCGCCCAAAGCCGCTTATGTAACACTGCGATTCCGCATTCGACAACCGAGCCGGCCGCTGGCCTGGAGAGGTTAGCAGGTCTGCTGCGTGACTGACCGGTTTTTCAGCTTTAACTGGACTAAAGCGACCAGCTCAATGTCCTTATAAATGCATTTTCCTTTCGACACGTCATTCCGAGGCAAAACTCGGGTCACAATCTGCCGGCTTCTCTGGGAAAACGCTAAATGCTGCCCGAGCCACTCGCAGCTCCGCGGGGCTAACTGTGACGCGAGGCGGGACAGAAGGCGACAGAGACCAACTGGATTGACTTTGCCTGGAGGTGGGAAAGCATAGGATTAAATTCCTGAAAAACGTTTACTTGGTGATTCTTCAACAGGTACGAGGAGCAGAGCCTCGTTTTTCCTTTTCTTTTTGAGAGGCAACTAATAGACAGTTGGGAAAACTAGTACCCTAACCACCATAACAGCACTTGACAGGTCAGAAATACTCAGTGTCCGCTACGCTGGATGACACACTGGCATCTCTCGTTGGTCAAGCTGTGGACTGGCGCGATGGCTGTGTCTTATATGCTAAACCTATAGAACTGGCATGTGTCTAGATATGTGCGTGGAGTTGGGTTGGGTGAGGTGAGGTAGGACGGGAGGTGGAAGGGGTGTGTGTGTGTGTGTGTGCGCGCGGGGGGGGGGGGGTAATCCCCCTACGTAATCACCCTACGTAATCACCCTACGTAATCATAAATTAAGTTGTGCTGACTTCATGGCTTTGGTTTTAGTTGCAGTGGCTGTTCGCTACCAACAGGTTGCACTACTGTGGTAGGGTAGGTTGCTTCAGAGGTGTGTGAGAAAACTAATGCTTTTTCTAAATGTAAGATTTTAGCGCCTGCAGCCTTTTTATTACGCCGACAACCAGTCGCTTCTCTTCGGGTTCAGTTCGTGAGGACACATTAAGATCAGATAAACCGCCTTTATGGGAGACATCAGCTTTAACACCGAGCTGAAATAACGGAGGACATGGGCAACCAAGTAGCAGCGTAAGGTAGATATAGATTTAATACGCAGTTCAGTTGCGAAGTTATTTTTCTCGTTGTTTCATTTTGGGCAAGGTTTGTGTGTGGAACATGATTTTGTGACATGGTAAAATACCTATTGTTTTTTGCCAAGAACTGAATCAATCAGAACTTTTTAATCAGGCATAATCCACATATGCTTTGTCTTTTGAGACTGTTGCATTTATATTTGGGTCTATTTATTTACCTTTCTGTCTATCAGTTTATCTCTATGTATTATATAAATGTTTCTTATCTACTTCTTATTTATTACACAGATTAACAACCCACAGCTGTCTTAGTATTAAAAACTTTTTAAAAAGTGCCTGCAGAAGTGCTTTCTTGGCTTTTGGAGTTTTATACTTGTTCTCAATGTCCCACAGCTTCGAGAGATGGATCGTGGACTGAAACACAGCAATAATCAGGACGAGAATCTGACTTTGGGCGAGCGTGCCACGAGAGGCCTGTTGACAGACATAAGCAGCACCATGTCCATGCCCACAGCCTCTGCTTCTAGCGATGTCTCTAACGGATTGAGTGGTAGTAGTGTTCAGAGGGAGATGTCTATGGTAGGGCCTGCCTCAGTGGAGCCAGACACTAAGGTATATGATAAAACCTTCAGGATGCAGCACCAACAAAAGCAGAAGGAGCCATTGGGCCTGAACCTTGGGGATAACTTTGCTCTTTTGAACGAGAGCATTGCAGACTTAAATCGCAGCTCTACCTCAACAAACTCTGATGTCCAGGCCCCTGAGCCTTTCACTTTTAAAATTGAGGACCTTTCCTCTCTAGATAAGGTAAAATACAACATTGGGCTATATGTACACTCAGACAAGGATGAGGACAAACATGAGAAACTGCTGGAAGAAAACACTCTGGACATCCTACAGGATCTAGACCTACCCAGCTCTCCATTGGAACTCACATCCGAGGACACTGCCTTTTTTTCCTCTTTGGCGGTAGAGGATGCCCTGCTTGGAGACAGCAGCATTCTTATGGATACTAAGCCTGTTGTCACTGGCAACAGTGGAACCTGTAAAAATGTGAACAGCAATGGGAAACAACATCTGCAGCAAATGCAGGAGCCTGGTGTCAACATGCCAGTCATAAAGACCGAGAAGGACACTGATTTTATTCAGCTGTGCACACCTGGGGTCATCAAACAAGAGAATGACAGAAAGCGCTACTGCCCGATGTCAGGAGTGTCTGGGCCCCATGGAGGGTCACTGCTGCTTGGAGGTGTTGGTGGCATGGACAGGCAGTCATACCATTATGGAGCGAGCACCTCCCCATCTGTAAGCTTACCTGACCAGAAGCCCGTCTTAGGCTTATACCCTCCACTTTCAACCATCTATGACAGCTGGATTCAAGGCAATGGGTGTGGGGGCACACCGGGGATGCCCAGGGCCAATGAGACAATGTCTCAGCCGTGTTCATCCGGCTACACCTATGTCAATAGGTAGGAAGTGCAGTCATTTGCTATTAATGTGTTGACGCATGCCATGCTGTGAAGCTGTTGAGGCATACAAGTTGAAATCAAAATTTTTGAAGATTTGCTCAAGCAACATACTTAATGAATCATTATTGAAGCTTGTGTTTTAGGATAAACAGACAATGAGGCTGTTAAACTGAATACATCAAGGATTTCAGTTATTGTTATGGCGATTAAAATGTACATTTAATGTTAGTACATAAGGAAATGGTCTTAGGAAATAATTTTTTTACATTTATTAAAAGAACATTTTTTGACCTCAAAATGACAGTGTGTGGTAGTGCCACAAACTGTCCACCATACACAAATCTGGCAAATGAATTAAAGGACAGTAGGTTGTATTCTCTTTACATGGAACTTTGATCAGTGATTTTTTTTTCAGTTAAACTGAAACTTCAGCAAAGACTTGTTGGAGCCAGTCCATACAACTGTCATACTTGGAATCTTTAAACAGTGGCTGTTTGCCCTTGTTTGAAGCTTTCATTTGTCGGTTTGAGTTAGCATATGGAGTAGGTTGTTCCTTGGTCTGTGAGGCTCTGTGTGCCGCTCAATTTTAGTGCCTTGTCTGCTTTCAAGCGCATACACATGAGCCCCATGGAATTCCCACATTAGAGTGAAACCCACCAGGGGCTCATAAACCTTTCCTGCAGGTATTGCACGAAATACCAAGGCCATTATTTATCAGAATTTTCCATGTGGCATTGCAGATCTCAAGTATGCTCTTACTTATCGTATTCTAATAAACAGTTACATGAAACATAAAATAGCTGAATCTAGATCTGAGGTGCATGGTAAACGATAGTTTTGCTTTTACATTATTAACCTTACTGTGAGAAGGTCTTGGTCACAGCCAGCACAGGGTGCATAATATTGTTGTGTTTGCGCTCTGCCATGCCAGAGAGAATGAAATAAGTTAGTGTCATGAATACATTGAGAGTAGAACATTAAACAGTTTGGTCTGCTGGCGCTTCTCAAATATTATTTGATCTCATGAGGCTTGCACCTCAGGCGATCTGGAAATATTAAAGCTAATTAGAAACGTGCTCAGACATGGGCTCAAGATGGAATATGTTAGAAATGGCATGTCCTTAAGATTAATATCATAGTGAAATTAATGAAGAAAGGCAATAATTCCTTCAGTAATCATGCCAGCATTTAATCAGTTAGTCTTTCCATGGTTACTGTAAAGTTAAAGTCATCTTTTGAAAAGGATTGCCAAGCCAGTCTTAGAAAGCAAGTTTTGTTCACAGAACGAACTAAGAAGCTTTCCATCAAAAGAACTGCAGTGCTGAATTTTGCAGTGTAGTAACCCAGCTTAGTTAATTGGGTCAGCATATTTTTCAGGCTTCAACTTGTCTTGATCTTTGCTGTGCAATACACATCTAATCAAAGTGCTGGATAAAACAAAAAAGAACTGTCCCTTACATTTTCTTTTAACATGTTCAATCAGATGTTCAGATATTTGCTGTTGACTTGACTAGCCTTATTCGACAATGTTGTTTTGGCATGACTATTGAGTTTTTCATTTCAGAGACCCCTTTTTACTCCTGCTCACACACCATTGATTTAAACGTGGTATGAACAAAGCTCTTTATCATTCATTAAATGGGCATACTTGCCATAGTAAATAAAATATATATTCTTCTCTTATATTTAACATCAAAATGTGGTTTATTTTGTTTGAGATGTATGTAGGACAAAACGCATCAGAATAATTAAGTTGTTTATTTTAACAGTGAAATGATGTTCTTCGTGCAGCTCTTTTGAATGCTTCTGAATATATTTCAGAAGTTTGAACGTATCTGCTCTGCAGCAGTACATAGCTGTCTCTGATGTAAACGTGATTAATTTGTACACATTCTTGTAATGAGGAAATTTAATTTGATTCTGTGGTTGTCAAGTAGATAACAGTAACTGCTGGTAGCTCTTCATAGACAACATAGTTTTTAATCATTCTATTTCTATGCAGTTTTTCTTCATCTGAAATCGTTCTAATTAGAGAATTCAGTGTAACTGTTTACATGGGTGCTGAATAAAGCTATCCGATATGATATGCCTTTACATGCCTACAGCATTTAATTAAATCTTCCTTTTTTTGATGTGCGCAGATCTGCTTTTGAATACAATATTCAAGGTGGACCCACATCGCATCTAGGGCACAATTCTTGCATTTCTGATGTTCTTTCTAATTAGGCAGCACTCTAAGCAGCACATACTTCTCTTACAAATAGGAGGAGAGAGCAAGAGTTTAACAAGAATTTTATACTTGGTGCCCTTTTCCCCGTCAAAGAGCAGGAACCAGTGTTTGAAAGTCCAAAGCAAGGACTGGAAGGAGAGAGTTGCTCATAATTGGATCACAATTGGAAACAAAATTTTAAAATTACATGATTTTTTGTAATTGACAAAACATGCACTTTATTAGAGAGCTATGTGTGCTTAGAGAAGGTGATCATAGCTCCAATTACACTTATCAGCGTATTGTATACATATTATGCAAAACCATGCTGAATTGTGTACCAAAAATGACAAGGCGTTGTAGATTGCCTGAAGGTTTGAGACATCCACTGTTAGCCCTTCATTGGGTCATACAGGTGCAAAAAAATAATACATTCACTGGTACTAGAGAGAAACAATTGGATTAACAGTTTACATGGTAATTAGGAGCTAATATTTTTCTGTTAAGTGTATTCTTGAATGTTTTTCTCTGCTCTTGGCTGAAAAATTCTTCCAGATTGTGCCAGGCTATTCTGGTTGAGGGTTTTACATGAGGAGTTTTTATTTTGGCCATAGACTATTGTTTCGATTATTAGTGGAACATTAGACTCCATTTAAACATAGCTGTTGTCAGAGTTCCTAAAAACGATGTTTTACAGCTGAATCCCAACCTTACACTAAATGGGAATCCATAGGGAATTCTATCATTTCTCACCCACTGATTGAGCTTGTTACAGGACTATCTTTAGCCATGCTTACACAGTGCTTTGTCCAGTGCTGGTGGTTATAAACAGAGACCCAAATCCAGAGGCTCAGTGCTCAGTTATTTGTTCCTCACTGTGCATCATACCAAGCTGATAAGCACTCCTTTTAAATTCTTGCAAGAGATTTTTTTTGATGCAAGAAATGTTTTAAAAAAATGCTTTTGTGGCTCATGAGCTGCCTGAGCTGTTTAGCAAAACTAGAATGTTCATACTGTTGTAAACTGGACAGAAATTTGCTGTCCCTAGACAAATCTGATCTATATCTTGATTCCTTTCAGTTGAAGAAGGCCTAAAATGAGGTCAATTTTCAATTCCTCTTCAGCCTTTAAACCATTTCTTATAGCTACCATGTTATACCAACTGGTGTTTCTAATTCACTCTTTGATTTAGCTTCCAGAGTAAAATGAATAATTAATAAAGGATTGGGATTTCATAGACCTAAATGTAGTCTTTTCACATTTTCATCTTTATTTTACAGATAAGCAAGGGCAGATGTTTTTGTGACTGCTGAATGTTCACTTCTGAAAACACAGTACAGTCGGGCCCTACTCTCAATTTCAGTCATCAGTTTCGCAAGTGACATACGCAAACTATGCATTTATTATTTTTTCATGCTTGAACTGCTAAACCAGCTTCGAAGAAATTTTGGTTAAACTGATTGCATAGCAGTATGTTCCTTTGACCCTTCAATAGTGGTTATTTTTCTGTTTTATTGTTCTGTTCTTTTTATTTCCAAATATACAGCAGTAAGTTGGAATAACACAGCTAAATAGGTTTCGGAGAGAGACAAGTAGGTAGA
Source organism: Alestopetersius hilgendorfi (assembly GCA_037577075.1). Taxonomy (NCBI): domain Eukaryota; kingdom Metazoa; phylum Chordata; class Actinopteri; order Characiformes; family Alestidae; genus Alestopetersius; species Alestopetersius hilgendorfi. Next base: position 3,169 of record JBBIGB010304711.1, on the reverse strand, counting down.
ACTAAATTCTTTGGATGGGTGAGGAATTTTTTTCTTGATTTTGGTAGGTCTGCCTACAGCTAGTGTGATGTGTCGCTGATATCACTTGCCTTTTTGAGCACTATGATAGGATAGTCATGAGTGTCTGAATATCTAAAATGTAAACAGCAACAGCATGCTTTGTTAAGCCAGAGCAGGCCTAAATCATATTGGAATATTACATTTATGCTCTTATAGTTTACATGTTTTGTAGAATATATCTAGCTTAAATGCTTTGTTTTGAGCATGATCATTCAGAGTGTAATCTAAAACATTTGAACAGGGCTACATTTCAGCTTTATAGATAGTAAAAAAATAAATAAATAAAATAAACAGAGCAAAAAGGTGGAGGTAGCTCAGTGGGTAGGATACTTGCCTCCAGACCAAGAGGTCATGGGTTCGAATCCTACCTTCATGAGACCACCACTGGGTCCCTGAGTAAGACCCTTAACCCCAAGTTTCTCCAGGGAGAGACTGCCCCCTGTAGTTAGGGAATGAAAGTTGCTTTGGATAAAAACATCTGATAAATGCCATAAATGTAAATGTAAATGATTCTTAACATCCAAATTTAGTTCATTGTGGCCTGGTTGTAACATGTTTTATCTACATGTAGCTGCTGTCTTATTCCAGCACTGTTTATCCATATCTAGTCATGCATAATTTACTGTGGATCTTGGGTTCCATGTACTGTGGCCACTGCAGTTTAAAGAACAGATGCGTTTACCTGATTATATTTGTTTTGCAACGTGCTTTTAAATAACTTTCATGTTACTGCTTTGAAATTCTTTTCTTTGCTTAATTTTCCAGCTTTTAAGCTTTTTATGTGCATATTAAAGAATTACCAATATAATACGGTTCTAAAATATTACACAGACTGCTTGTCAGAAACCGAAACCTAGTGTGCACACTAGATATTTAGAGGCGTGCCTCTAATGAAGGCTAAAATGCAACAAATGTACTCTCTGTAACTCCTCTGTCTGCCTTTAACGATTTCCTGGCACACTGCAGTTCTGGGCCATACCGGCCTCAGCCGAGCACCAAATTTATACAGACAACCATTACTTATTTTTCAGCCCTGCTTTACAACGCATTGCTGTATATCAGCATGACTCTTAGGTTGATTATTGCAACACATTACACAGGATAATTGTGCTTTGAATTCTCAAAGCAATCTCTTAATCTGTTCTAGCTAGAGAACCTTTTGTGCTTTTCAGTTTTTCCCCTCAATTACAGGAATATCTGGGCTCCCATTGAGTAAGAAGTTATCTTCTTATAGTGGATGTTTCTCAGACATCAAGGTGCTGACACTTTTATCTAAAAACGAGCATGTGTACAGAAAAGGCTGTCACAATTGAATGTATTGTAAATGTAGTAACCATTAAGTGTTTAATTAATTTCTTGACTCAACTAAACAATAGTAAGTACATTAGCTTGCACTGGTTCTAAAGATGTTTGGAAAATCTTGTAAAATCTGACACGAATTGCACAAAAACATTGCTCAATTGCTCAAAAGGTGCTCAAATACAGGTAGATTTAGGTTGTTTTGGTCACTGTGAAGGTGCATATATTTGTAAAAACTGAGCAAAATATTTAGTCAGCCTCGCCTCCAGTATCTCAAGCCATTTCCCTACCTGACTTTTTCGTGTTTGGTACAACCCTATCTTAGATTGATTAATTGCAATATTCACAGAGACATAGAGGAGGTCAGAATAAAACTTTGCCGTCTTTACAATGATGGAATGTGACCCACAGAGGACAGCGTCTACACAAGAAGCAGTACTAATCAGATTTCTGCTTGGACTGCTTGGAGATTTTAGTCTGTTTTTTTGGATGTGACAAAAGTATACATGTCCTCCCCTTAATGTTATTGGTGGAGAAGGAGCGGTACAGTACTGTAAGTGGGATTGGTGCCAGTTAGGCTAAAAGTTGCTGCTCTAAAGAACAGGATGGAGCATCAAACCACTGAGAACATTTCAAGTAACATTAGCATTGGCATTACAATTTACAGTTATCTCCGTCTCTGTTGAAATGAAGCAGGCTTCTTAAGTCAAGAAGGCTTTGAACATTGTTACTTGTGTAGTGTGGTTGACATTTTCACAATTTGAGTGAAGAAACATGATATTCTGCATTCTCTGCATCTGTAATGAACTGGAAGGCAGGGAAAGTGTGATGTACAACATGTATGAAAAGTCCTAGCCTAGGTTCTTCATCGGTGCTGATTGTTTGCAAAATAAACAAAATTGAAATTCCCTCAGTATCACACTGTGTGGAATAAAGATACTATATTATCATATTTCTCTAGCACCATAACAATGTTATGATTTCAATGAAGTACAGTTTTTCAGCAGGTGTAGGGCTTTATTTTTCTCACAGTACAGTTCAGTGCCTGGTTTGAGGGCTAGTTTTGTGTCATGGTTCATTTTGGAGTAAAATTTTATAAAACCTAAAAAGACTTTTAAGGTTGGAAAAGATCATTTTTATGTTAAAGATAAATGTAATCCAAGATGTGCATCACACAAGTCTTTTTTTAAAAAGTGATAATGTCACGTTTTCACTGGTTAATTGTGTGGAAAATACTTTCTTTTTACATATTCATGTTTATTTTGGTCAGAATCCTTTGACCGCATTTAAACAGGTACATAGCTGTGCATCAAGATGACTTACTTTATCAGCAGCTTTTTGCTTTCCATTTTATTATTTTGAGGTTGTATGACATTTATTATATGAGGTAAAAAAAATGTGAGCCAGGTATATACACTTGCACTGTATTTGAATGCTGCTGTTACACTGACACCTATACTAATATTTTGTATCGTGGGGCATTATGTAAAATAGCCAGTTCCCTCTTACATTTGACTTAGTACTTTATTTGATTCATGTTAAATGGGAAGAGGGTTAAAGAAAGAATGGGAAATGTGTTTCTTGTGTTCCTTCCAAAAGGTGAATTGAGTTGGCCAAAATTGCACAGCAGTCTTAGGGCTATGCAGTGGCGGTTCTACACTGAATTGCTCCCCGGGCGAGACTCCCTCCCGGCATAGCAAGCATCATAAGCAAGAAGGCTAACAAACCTAAGTGTTAACGTTATACCACTAATTAACATAATGACATGAATAACTTAATCATACAGAGAGAACATTGTTGCATATCTTTA
>JBBIGB010304692.1:0-11224 GCA_037577075.1 Alestopetersius hilgendorfi | reverse complement strand
CGAGAGAGAGTGTGCGCGAGAGAGAGTGTGCGCGAGAGAGAGTGTGTGCGCGAGAGAGAGTGTGTGCGCGAGAGAGAGTGTGTGCGCGAGAGAGAGTGTGCGCGAGAGAGAGTGTGCGCGTGAGAGAGAGAGTGTGCGCGTGAGAGAGAGAGTGCACGCGAGAGAGAGAGTGTGCACGCGCGCGAGAGAGAGTGTGTGCGCGCGAGAGAGAGAGAGTGTGTGCACGAGAGAGAGTGTGAGTGTATGAGTTTCACTCCTGATTCAGTTTCTGATGGATGAAACAGAGTCACACACACACAGACACACACACCACACTGTGTAGTTTCCTCAAACATTTTCCCCGAACATGTGATCAATAGTGTATAAAACAACAGTCACACACACGCACACACACACTATAACCAGAAACAAATGATGGTCTTATGTTTTTCCACGGCTGTATTTCTTTAGTGTTTAGGTTGTGTATCTAGTGCTGGGTGGTAGGAGGTTGTTTATACAGACCAGGAGACAGAAGCTCTCTGGCTTCAGTGATCACAGCCTCACAGTTTCAGGAGGTATTTTAGCTTTATTCCCATCCATTGACAGTTTTGCTAAACAGTGTCTTTTGTTATCTGAGATCATTTTCAGCAAATCATCACAACCAAATCTTTCTTTCTTTCTTTTTCTTCTTTTACTTTGACGAGCGTTTTCTTCTGCCCACTCCTTCTGCTTCCTGCAACCAGTGCTGGAGCTGGTCAGACGTTACTGCTGGCTGTTTTCTCTCATTTGTCCGATATTTTGGCTCCTTCGAGCCCATTCACCCTCCCTGTTTCTCCATGTCTCTAGATTAAGCTAATAGAGGCAGAATTAATGCAGGTGACAAAGCTGGAGGTTAAAAGGAGAAATCTGGATGCAGAGAACCTGCAGGTATGTTGGGAATCCGGAGACTGTGGTGGTTGTATCTGTAACCTGATGTTTGTGTGTGTTATGTGTAGAATAGCGGTTGTGTTTTTTCGTGAGGGAAGAAGTTCCCTGTTTTTTTTTTCTCAAGGTTTTATTTTTCAGTTGTTTTGATTTAGTAAAAGCTTAATTCTGTATTTGCAATAATACATAACGCATAATACAGTAATCTCACAGTTTAACGCAGATCAGGAGTTGTGGATTCAGTCACACACAGATTTTCTTGAGAACCGAGCTCATAGTTTTATGTGAAACCCCCACAATATTGCGGAAACTGCAAATATCCGCTGCCTTTTTTGCATTTTTGTGGCAATAAAATTATTTTTCTGGATGTTTTCACACAAGGGGACCTGTTCAACTCGCCGCGGATTCCCAGTACTTTTATACTTTGACCTTCCGAGTTGCATATCTTGGCAGGGAAAGCACTCAGACACTTCAAACTCCACAGTTCGGTAGATCTCTAGGAGACCTTTCCAACAAACCCATTTGTATTTTTAGTCCCAGTAGATCAGGCATTATTCCCTGAAAACAGTTCACCTCACCTCGGTGTCCCAATACTTTTGTCCCGCAACCTTCCAAACTGCATATCTCGGCGATGATTTCACGGGTGCTCTGGGAACATAACCTCAAAAAGCGGGGGTTTACTGTATGTATACATCTATTACATCTATATATATATATATATATATATATATTTTATTAATCCCGTTTAAATATGTACTGAATGCATATGTTTGACTAGATGAAGAATTGATGTATTTTTTAAATCAAAACGTACATGAAAAATTCCAAAGGATTCCAAAATCATTGCAGTTGAATCACTTTATTCAGATTCAGATTCCTTCAGACTGATGCATCACAACTCATCTGTGCAGTTTTACACCCGTAGGAAAAATCTGGATGTCCTAGATGAGATGAATCAGTTTCATTTTCTGTTTTTACATCTATTGTTTTTTTTTCCTTTTGACATGCTCTTCTGCTTCTGTCACTGTCCACACGGCAACATTTTTACCAAGACAAGTTTTGTTTTTGTCACTTATTATTATTTTTATCATTAGGACTGGGTATGTTAACGTGTTATTTACTCAACACTGACAGTTACCGCGCGTTAACGTCTCGGTTGGTTTTCACAGGAGTCAGGCGTCCCATTACTTTTGTCCATATGTCTATATTATATGTTCATAATTTGTCCATATAATGTGGACAAAAGTATTGAGACGCCTGAACATTACACCAACAGGGACTTTAATGATAATGTATTCAGATACTCTGTCCCCTTTTTCAGGACTCGGTCCCCTTTACAGCTGCTATAATGCTCTGTTTTTCTATAATAAACTAGATAAAACCTGAATGCCCTGCAGTGATGAATAGCTTTGATTTAATATTACATTTGATAACATTGTTTATGTTTATGATTTACAGAAATATTTGACCTGTAACTGTGTAACTAAAAAGCTCCTTATTAGTTCAAAGAGTTTAAACCAAATGTTATTTCACTTTTGTTCTTACTTTAAAAATAAAAGTGCACCAGACACTACAGTTGAATTAATTATTTAAGTTTGTGTAACAATGCGATTGATCATGGTTTAAAATAAATAAATAAAGAATTAATCGTTGCCCAGCATTAATTATTATCATCATTATTATCATTATTAATTTCAGGTTATGTATGTTTTCATTACAGAAGGTACTGGCGGAACAGAGGAGCGCTCTGACAGACATGCTGCAGCAGCTGCTAAAGCAGAAGGACCAGAGAGAGGTGGAGCTCAAACAGATCTTGGTACGGCCACTTCTGACCCAGGACCAGCTTCTAATCATCTCATAGAGAGATTTCACCAGTTTTTCTATAATTATTATTTGTATAATGGTTATTTCGAGGCGCCATTCTAGAACCTTACCAATAAAAACACTGAATGGGAGGGTGTGTCCAAAGTTTTGACTGGTAGTGTACACTGACACTTTGCTGCCACTTCTTTTACTAAATTGGGGGACAAAGACGACCTGCATGGTTGTCACCATCCTGTGTGCTGCTGCTAGCTGAAGGTGTTAATGTGTTTTTAGGTCGAGATGGAGCTGAAGAGTGATTCCACCCAGCAGAACTACTGGATGATCCAGTATCAGAGACTACTGGACGCGAAGCCGCTGTCTCTGCGGATGCAGGTTTGTAGCCGTCCAGCTGGGGTGTGTCGCTCCATCACTGACGCAGTTGTACACTGTGACTGATGTTTAATCTCAGAAACGTTCTGTCCTTCAGGAAGCTGGTGTGGATCAGGATCTAGTGAGTTTGTTGTGTAAGCTGTCCGCCCAGCACTACCTGCCCATCATAGCCCATCATCGAATCACAGCAGAGGCTTTGCGTCACATGACCACGAAAGACCTCAGCAAGGTTTGTCCTTCCTAGCTTGTTTGGTTGTGTATTAACCCATGTTATCCTTTGTTGTGGTAATCAGTATTTCCTTCTAGAAGAAACATTACTGTATTTATCAGCTCTTAACAGTAAAATACAGTATTCCGCCGCTTTTCGCGGGGTTGAAGTGTCTGAGTGCACCGCGGAGAAACCACTCTTTAAACAAAAAAAAGTGCTTCCAGGTCGGCTACAGCCTGCCCTGAGACCCCTTGTGTGAAAACATCCAGAAAAAATGTATTCATTGCAGCAAACAAGCAAAAAAAGGCAGAAGATATTTGCAGTTCCCACATTATTGTGGGGATTTCCACGTAAAATTATGAGTTCGGTTCTCAAAAAAATCTGTGTGTGACTGAACCCGCGACTCCTGATCCACGTGAAACTGGAGGAATACTGTAAATTGAAACGGTTGCTACTACTGTTTATAGCTGTGGCTACAAATGGCAGGTCCTTATATTAGCTTTCAAATGTAAATTAATTGGCATTTATTGTTCTGAACCAAGCTGCCCATTGATGCTGAGTTTGTGTCAGTTTCAGAAGACTTTAGGCTAAACTAAAGCTGAGGAGAAAGTCAGGCATAAAAAACACAGGTCGTTTAAAGCTAAGCTTGGTGGAATCACGTCCTTGTATGATTTACTACATTTGCTATAATGGTTTTATTGTGTTAAACAGATTATTTTGTCTTTAACAGGTCTTTAAATGCATTCATGTCTTTGCTTTTGTCTTCTCAGCTGGGGATCAATGAATTGGGAGTGCAAAAATCTCTCCTTCACTGGGCAAGAGAACAGCCAGGTAAGTTTTGCCTGGATGTCAGATCATTTCTTAGGTGAAATAATGCGTTCAGCTGATACGAAAGTGCTTGTCAGTGTCAAATGATATTTCTACTATTTGTGATTCATGCTTTTATAGTGTATCTCTTGCACTGTGGCCAGAGGGAAACAGTGACTAGGGAAAATTTCATTAGAAGTCACTTTGAGTTTTAATGTTTCACTGCTCAGGTTCTCCTAAGAAGCTCAATGAGGAACAGGAAGCTGGTGCAGGTTTACCCAGTGCACCACTGCAACAGCAGCTGACCCCACCACTGACTCCAAGCACCCCTCTGACCCCCCTGACTCCTCTCACCCCTACAGCACCCAGTCCTGTGGATGGATCTGAGGGCTCCGAGTGTGTGGTGTGCATGGAGACCAGGGTAACGCCTGAGTTTGTGTTGTTGTTGTTGTTGTTTGGCAGTACATTTGTACTGGATGTAATTACTTTCATATTTAGGTTACATTCAGTTTTCACAGATTCAAGTCAACAAGGATTTAAACAGATCCATTATAAAGTATCTCCTCTAGTACAAACACAAAAATGGTATCTGTGAAATGTTTAAAGCTCACAATGTTTAAAGATCAACTTCTTCAAGTAAGTAAAAAACAAAATGCAAGAAGAAAAATATATTGATGAGCCTCTCTAGGAACACTAACCTGCCATGACCAAATCAGTGTCTCTGCTGTGCTGAGAATGAGCCTCTCTCCAGATTAGACCTGCTCTCTGGTGGTCCTGAGCCCTGATGAACAGGGTAAAGGGGATATAAATGTAGAGAACCAGAACGATCTGTACAGAGTACACCTAGATGGTACATAGAGTTAAAGAAAATGGTCAAAGAGTGTAAATATACATAATGTAGTGGATTATCTGTGTATGGGCAAGCTCTGGACTACAGTTGACTGAGTGACTGAATGAGAGACTGACTGATTGAGTGGCCGACTGAGTGATTGAGTGAGTGACCGTGTGAGTGACTGACTGGCCGGTCAAGTGACTGACTGGCCGAATTACTGACTGACTGACTGGCTGACTGAGTGACCGTGTGAGTAGAGAGAATGACTGGCTGAGTGACTGACTGACTGAGTGGCCGACTGAGTGAGTGACCGTGTGAGTGAGTGACTGGCCGGCCAAGTGACTGACTGGCCGAGTGAGTGAGTGAGTGAGTGAGTGAGTGAGTGAGTGACTGACTGACTGACTGACTGACTGAGGGACTAACTGACTGGCTGAGGGACTGACTGGTTGAGAGACTGACTGGCTGAGGGACTGACTGGTTGAGTGACTGACTGGCTGAGTAACTGACTAGTTGAGTGACTGACTGGCTGAGTAACTGACTGAGTGAAGCGCAGACAGACGGACACAGATAGATGAAGAAAATGCTGGTCTTTACAGAATTGGTCTCATGATGACCACTGTGTTGTTTGCCTGTGTTTCTAGTCTCAGGTGGTCTTCCTGCCCTGTGGTCATGTGTGCTGTTGCCAGGTGTGCAGCGACGCCCTGCATTCGTGCCCGCTGTGCCGCAGCACCATCTCTCAGCGCATCCGGCTTTACCATGGCTGAACACACACTGCAGCCTGATTCTGGCTGTTCTCTGGTCAGTCCTGTCACTGTCCGGTTTTGGTCTTTCTGCGTTCGCTCTTCTGTCCTCTGATTTGCTGTATGATGCATCTGCTGCACCTTCACACCTCAACCGACCAATCAGATATGGGTATTTCTCGCAGGAAATCTCAGTGCTGCACTAAAGTGGCCTCATTCAAGCACTGTATGCTTAACGTGGTGAGGAAAAACAGCACCGAAGAGAAACACTTTAGAGTTTACTTTTTATTCTAGATCCAATCTTAATGTTCTTGCACTATTTAAGTATTTGTGCCTTTTTTGCATGTGTCACGATTGTTAAAACACAACACTCATCCTTTGTACCTCAAAAAACCTGCTCCCGGGTCTTCTGCTGGGTCTTTTTCTGTCCGTCCTCCACATGGTTTCTGTCACAGATTATTTTATGAGAGTTGATGAGTGAAGGAATATTCCAGTGGCTAATTAACGCAGACGCTAATGGAGATTTCCCAGAAACACAGTGATTTAAAACGTGCTGAATCCACTGAGAACAGGCCTTTATGGTCTTCAGTCTTCTGATCCTGGACCTGACATTCGGTACTTTTCCCAAAAATACAGGAGGCTGAGAACAGGCTCATTAATACCAGAGTATTCCTCAGATCATTACCTGATAGTCACTAATGCAGGTCAGGGGCGAGTGATTAAGAGCGGGTACGTCTGTTCTCCTGGTCACGCAGTGGTTAATAAACGGGTTCAGCCGGGCTGTGAGAAACTGGACTGGGTTTGTTCCACATTTCGGATGGAATATACAGCCGTGGATAAAAAAAGGAGACATCATTTATTCTGGTTGTAGTGTGTGTGTGAAAAATGGTGAATAGTGTATAAAACAATAGTGATCTGCACAACAGACTCAAAACTCCCAGCAAAAAATAAGGCTTGGAGAAAATGTAAAAATAATACATTTAAATACTTTAGTATACCTTGGAAATGTAAAACTATACTCCATTATTTAACACCTGCAGCAACTAAACCAGTGATAAGGTGAGTGTGTGTGAGAGAGTGTGTGTGAATGTGTGTGTGAGTGTGTGTGTGTGTGTGTGACTGTTTCATCCATCAGAAACTGAAACAGTAAACACACACACACACACACACACACTCTGCAGAAACGAAGGGAGAAATTTCTCTTGTTTCTTGGATTCTAATGTATTGATTCCACATGAACAAAATAAACAGTTACTGCTAAAAAACAGTAAACTGGAAAACCAAAGTGTAGAAATCATCAAAAAGTGAGGACGTCCATTAAAACTTGATTTACCATTAATTCTCTACATTTTGGCAAAACAGTTTTAATTAGATCAATTATAGACAAACAGTGTTTGTTTCTTGTGCATACGGTCATTTACTAGAAGCTAAAATCCAACTTCTGTCCCCTGAAGTGCTCTTACAACTTTGCATGCTTTGGACTGTGTGGCTCATCTAGAAAGTGTAAATTAGATTAAAATGTATATCAAGGAAGAAAATTGACATAGAAAATAATTATCTAAGCAAATTATATTAACTGTACTCGCATGTAAACTCTGTTTATAGTATAAACGTTTCTCGATCGTTTACGTTTGTATTCTTGCGCTCTGCTAAACGTAAAACAAATTAAACTTACAGCTCAGAATATCGCTTTTCAAACGGGAATGTTAAGCGTCCAGAATTATATTACATGCTTCCCTTTAAGTGTTTCAACACGCTGTTCAACCCTTAATGCATATTCCAGTCGTATCTACAGAACGTAACATTATACAGTGTGAAGAAAGGTAGAAAGTCTGACAGGCAGTTTGTTCGAAGTGAAGTTCTGCCTCCTTCCCATTTCTGTTGACGCTCCGGCACCGGTCACTCTTCTGAACTGTGTTTGGTTTACATGTGAAGCCCCGTCACTTTGTCTTGGTGTTTCCACTATAACTGTCTGAACTGTGGAGGGATTATAATTTTTGTAAATATCTCCTGAGGTGGAAATCCACCCCAGATTTTATATTTTCTCATTTGAACTGGTTTTGTCTTTTTCATTTTAGTACATAGTGTGGTATGAATATACAAAATAAACTTGCTTGAACGAAAGGCAGTTGAAGTGTTTTTTTTTAATATTAGATTCTTTTATTTAACACTGAAATGTAGATGAATATTATGTATTAGGTAACCCCCCACTTTCATGCGGCTCAGCAGTCGCAGTTTCAGGCCATTGTAGATTTTCAAACCTCCCGCCCCAAACATAAACAACCAGCATGAGGATGAGGGGGCGTGGCCGACAAGGCCCTAACATAAACAACCAGACACAAGAACAAGGTTATTTATTTCTTCTTGCTGCTGATTGGCCGCTGCCTTGTGAAGCTGCAGAGAAAACGAGTGCATACCAAAGAAAAGGTGCTATATGAATTACAGTCCAGTCTATACAGGAGTAACATCGCTATACTCCTCAAGATGGAGCCGTGGATGGCAGCCTCGGTACTGTGCTTTTTTTTTTCTTTCTTTGTTTTTGTTTATTTTCTGTGCGTTCGGTGTTGTATCTTATAATTATTGTTGTTGTTTTTATAGTGCTGTACTAGAGAGACACCATCTACCGGAATCAAATTCCTTGTATGTGTTCGCTCACATACTTGGCCAATAAGCACGATTCTGATTCTGATTTACATTTTAGCACGGCAGGAGACAGCAGTTCAGTGTAAGGGTGTAGGGTTTTGTAGTGAAAGAAAAATGGGGAGTGGGGGGTGGGTTACTGTGTTATCTAAGTTCCTCAATAAAAATCTATGATTTGAATTTTAAAACTCTTTATAAACAAAGTTTCACACAGTTCCAATTCATCCATTTTTTCAAAATCCTTTACACTGTGTGAAACATTAATAGACCAAAAGAATAGATCCAACATGTATTACTTACTTTAGAAGAAAAGAATAATATCAGCTTGTGAATTACTGTTTTGTAGATGTTTCTCAGTTCGAAACGGTTTTGAAAACCATGAATCTGTTCATCACAGAGAACTGGGATCATTGAGAGAATCACAAGTCCCTGAAGTCCCCATTAATGCTCATTTCTTATTTGATCATGTTTGGTATCAAGCTTGCAGAAACCTGCAATTCAGTGGTCTGGAATCACACTGGAATGGGAAAGGGACCAAATAAATATATCAAATAGAGTAATTCAGAAAGACTCAAAGATATAGACTGACAGATATTCAGATTCAGAGATTTCCTCATTTTGTGAGAAATTTTGACTTAAATCTCTTTCTTAGAACATATGTGTCAAGCACCAACTGATTCTCAGTAGTTAATCACAATATTGTTGCAACCAGTTAATAATATGCTTTAAAAATAATCATTAATATATTAAAAATGACCAGACACACAAGGTTTGATCAATATATTATTCATTTTATACTAAAACATTCTGTTGTTTCAGAGTAGAGTTCATCTATCTGAAAAATTAAGTCAAAACAAACTGAGCTACAGCGTAGCGTTACACAGGCTGCAGACAGAACATATAAATTTAAGATATTAGATCATATCAGTTTCAGTATTTCCCTGTTTAGTAAATCAATGCTGTGCAAAGAGCTCAAATGAAAGACTAGAATTTCTGTATTTACATAATTATATTATTAAAAATAGAGTTAACAATGACTGGACACAGACGAGCTACTTCAATGACACTTACTTCCATATTCTTGAAGAATATTCCAATATTCCATTGCTTGGGATCTAGAAAGAGTTATAAGCTGTTGTTTGGCCAGTTCTACCAAAAGGGTAAATATGTGCTTAACTGCCAAAAAACGACTGACAAGGCACAAAACCGAAATCTTAAAATGCGTTACTTTGACTGACTTCAAGAATTTTGACAAATTTTGGTACAAACGACAAAATCTTCAGAGACAAGTGAAGGGACGCTTCTTTAAAGAAAACATGCACCTTAACCCCCGCTTCCGTAGAGTAGCGTCGGAGAAATTTGAAACACCACCACCAATGGCACTTCCACAATCAAAACCCTTCCACGGCCTGTTCTGGTGGATCCCGCCCCCCAGCAGGTCTCGGGTCAGCCCAGGCTCAGCCCCGCAGATGTTAGTTACTGTCCTTACAGCTTGGCTTTGGGTGTCTGATCCAAAAGTGTCTTCATATCCACCAAAGCCTCCTCCAGAGCCTGGGCCATACGGGCGGCGTTGGTGTCGGCGCAGCTGTTGAAAGCAGACACGGCGAAGTTGATGTGCTGCTCCATGGGGTTATAGCACACGCCGTAGCCGTCGGGCACCACCGGACCGAAACACATCACAAGGTCCGTCTTCGCCGGGACCTTAATAAACAGAGAGGATGATAGAGATTCCGGCTCTCAAGGTTCAAGGTTACTTTGTCATCAGCAGCTGTAGAGTGAGGCCACGTACACGTGTGATCTTCTGTTTCTTTTTTTTATTGCGTTCACGCGAGCGCTTTCAAAAAGAACAATCGCAAAAACAGAACCGTTTCCCGCTTAAAAATATGTAACGGTAATGTATTAAGGTGAGTTTAAAATGAAGTTTAAGTGTTTTGGGAGCATATTTGGAGGCACATTTAGAGTTTGCACTATAAAAATATGCATTTATAGGCATTTTTTAAAAACCACAGCACAAAGTCGCGGTTTTACACAATTCACGGGTGCTAATGGAACATAAACCCCACGAATTTCGGGGGTCCATTATTAAATTTAAATTGGGATTAGGTCAAAAACTGATCAAGACAGCCTCATTATTTGAAGAGTGACTGGTTGTACCTGACTGGTTGAAAGGTTATAGTGATTGGCGATTGCGTAGGACGTGTCCATGAAGATTTCTGGCAATGCTGACAAGTCTTCAATGGCCTGGAGCTTCAAACCAAGCAAATGCCTGTCAATCGCTTGTCCATGGATTGCCTGCACGCGCACGCACACACACATACACACATACAGAGGGTATCAGTACTTAGTGTGTTCATGTTGTTTTTAAACAGTGTACACTTTAAGCCTGATAATCACAGTCAAACACCATCGTTCCATTCCGATCTGCACCGCATTTACCATTTTACTTTGAAATAGTTAGTGCTGCATTAAAACACGCCCCTAAATTAGGGAGGAGTTTCTCACCTTATCTGTGTAAGATCTGTGTGCCTTCACTGCCTTTTCTAGCATCGCCACCTTTTCAGAGTTCTGTGAATCAAAACAGCACCACAGTGTTATAAACACACAGCACGTCTATTTACATTTACTTAAACTGAATGTGGTGATGAAGGCATGCAGGGTGCACAATGCTGACTGGTCAGAAGGTTGTGGGTTTGAATCACAACTGCTAGTGGCACCACTGAGGCATACTTGAACAATTTTGGCCCCCCCCACACTGCTCCGTCACACAATACACACACTGTTCCCCCAACACTGCTTTTTACTAAACCGCAGCGCCAATCAAGTCACTGTTTCAATATTTTCAGTGTGAAGTCAGACAGGCCACACTGTGGCACAGATATAATGATCAGTGTCAGTCAGACA
>JBBIGB010304674.1:0-11227 GCA_037577075.1 Alestopetersius hilgendorfi | reverse complement strand
ATTGCTGAACTTATTCATTGTCTGAACTGTTCCTTGGAGACACATTTGCTTTGTTCTCTTCAAAGAAAGTATTGTTCAAAAAAATTGCTACTGAGATCAAGGGATCAGCATTTAGATTGATTTCAAATGATTTTAACTGGTACTGCCAATCCAAAACTTCCCATAATCTTGATGGGTACCTTTGTCCATTTCAAATATCTCACCATTTCTAATCCCACTCCAATGTTCCCCTTCTAGATTGGACTTTGCAATGAAAATAATGGCAACATGTGTCATACTGTGCCATCTGGTGGAAAATCACAGTGAAATCAATCTGTCAAGATGTTTTATGCTTTTTGAAAAAAATCCTGCCAAATCTGACTAGACAGCTCTGACTTTAAAATGATCATTTTAGGCTTTACAGGATGATTTTGTAAAAATCAGAATATTGTAACGTTAATAACAACACAATTTTTAATTACTGTCCATGCAGTTGAATTGTAAGCTTGGGATGTGGAACATATTATGACAAGAATATCACATGTGCTAAATAAAAACACTGCAAATTACTCACTTGTCTTCAGCTTGGCCCTCAGTTGATCCAGACTCCTCTACACCAGGTACTCTTCTGGCATCAGAAACCCAAGGGTGCCCATTTAATCCTGCAGTGTGGAGTGGCTCCTCACGAACCCCGGCCAAACTATCCAGACCTTCTGGGACGCCTTGGTTCCACTGGATGACCCCCATAGCCTCCCAGTCCAGAGGGCAGTCAGTGGGAGGTGGTGGGGGGCTGGAAGCTCTTCCCATGAGTTCTGAATTGTGGTTGTATGAATGTAGGTACACTGGTTGGTAAAGAGTGGCAGCTTCATCTGCAGTTGGAGCCACTACAGGACTGGAGGGCTTCCAAAGGACTGGGATGGGGAGCGAGGCCGCATAGAGGATGCGGAACTCCCGGTCAAAGGACTCGACCATCGGACCACTTATGACGGTGATGAGCTGTCGATGCAAATGGGCATCAGTCCAGGTGAGACTGGGAAAGAGAGAGAGAGTCAAGATGTGAGGCCACACATATGTTATCTTACCTTTAAATAAGAGAGGACCATACGACATATATTAATGTAATTAAATTTGCCATAAATATAGTCAACCAACATATGTTTGGTGTCTGAATCTTATGACTATCTTGTGCATAGCCTGCAACACTTTTTTTTCTCCACACACTATCAGAAACCACATAAGCAAGTCTGAGATTAAAGGTGTGCTTTGAACTAAGATGAGTGTGTGATGATTGCAGTATGGAGCAATTACATATATATGTGTTTACATTATTTGTCAGCTCTATTAGCCACATAGCTCTAGTGCAAAAGTTAAAAAGCAAATTTTGAACACCAAGCATGTTTTGGATGATCGATTACATTTGAAGTAAAGGGGAGTTTTGTGTAGATTTGACCATAATGATGATGAATTTTTTGATAATTGATCATATTTTACAAAAAGGTTACAACAGTATCACCACACGATGTTTGGAGTTTGCAATGCTCACTTCCACTCCAATTACTAGTCACTACTCAGCTTACACCGTTAGCCTCACACTTACGAACTACGTGGCCGCATGAGGTGGAAGAATGCGCAGTAACGTGGCGTATGAGTGAGGAAGTTTCTCTTTTCCTTTTTCTGTGGCTTAGTTGAGTTTTTATAATTTTACAACTGTGTAAGTGACTTAGGCTAGGGTGTGTTTCGACTTTCAGGCTACATTACTGTAGATGGAACGGATCTGTGTCGTAACTCAAGGAACCCCTGTATGTCTGTCATTTCACGCCACAGGAGTTTAGCTGTAGACAGAATGTATCAGGCCAGACTGCTTTTTGAAAGATGCCTAATACAAGGGCAGCCAATCAGAATGGTGGACATATGCATATATTAAAGCCAAGGTAACTAGAACAGCCCATTTATATCTAAGTGATAACCAGAGATTCTCTATAAAATGGTCCTTTAAAAGTGAATTATGGTCATTCGTTTACTAAAACCAGCACATAACAGCATGGGATGAAGGGCATCTCTCCAATACCTGTAGTTCCCCAACACCACTGTTTGCAGATCCACCAGAATGAAGTTCTCCTTCAGCTCTCCTACCACCACCTTCCCACTGCGAGATATGAATGTCTTTCCTCCCACAGTCCGAACCCTTATATTCTGGCAAAAGTGTATACAGAAGGATATACATATTGTGATTTTTTAATATAAACCATATTGAATTGAAATGATACCACCTTTAAGAAGTACAATGCCCAAAAGTTCTTCCCAATATGGGAAGTTACATTTTTTCTCAAATAGCACATGCAAATGTGTGCAGCATTAGAGAAATAATTGCCATCCATCATGTTATTCTTATGTTAATGGATTCATAGCATGAACAAACTGAATTTTCCTTCCTTTATAAATTCCAGTATGTAAACATGGTTACAGTTTCAAAACAGTAGGTGGGGCAGCTGGTGGCCTAGTGGTTAAGGCGTTTTCCTGCGATCTAAAAGCAGTGGATACGAATCCCAAGACTGCTAGTGGCACCACTGAGGTGAGCAAGGTACCGCCCCACACACTGCTCCCTGTGTGCTGTGTTTCTGGCTGCCCACTGCTTCACTTGGTGAATGGGTTGAATACAGAGAAGAAGTTTATGCTGTTCACACTGTATGCGGATGTGTATTCACATATTACAAATGAACACCTTATAATTAAACTTTTAAAACCTACAATTTACTTCACAGCCCCTGCAGTCGTAATACTAAAACAAAGCCTCAAAAAAGCTTGCTTTGAATTCACTGTTTTTGTGTTACAAATATCGTTCACATATATTTTTTATAGTGTAAACCCTAAATATGACCCCAAATATGCTCACAGAACACTTTAATTTCATTTTAAACTCAGTTTAATGCATTGCACTTAAAGGAAATGTAAAGGTAAACCTCTTTTAATTTCTTTTCATTTTTATACCCCCGAGATATGCAATTTTGGAAGGTCGCGGGACAAAAGTACTGGGACACCGCAGCGAGCTGAACGTTTTTCGGGGAATACCCCTGATCTACTCGGACTAAAAATACAAACGAGGGCTCATTGGAAACGTCTCCTGGAGATCAATAGAACTGTGGAGTTTGAAGTATCTGAGTGCTTGCACCGCGGAGAAATCGCGCTTGGAGCGCGGGGGCTTAACACTGGTGTAGAATTTGACAAAAGTCCCCCTTGTGTGAAAACATCCAGAAAAAATATATTTATTGCTTTTATTAAACAAAAAACGCGAGGATGTTTTCAGTTTCCGCATTATTGTGGGCATCAGACAGATACCATCACTAGCTGTTGGACCTGAACTGTCTCCTGTACTGAGCTTTGATGTGTAAAAAATTGCTTTTTTACCGAGAAGGTTGTTAAAAGTGCTTCCATTTCAGTTTTCCAGTGAATGAAACTACTGAAAGAGATTCCGAAGATAACCATCTTTGAGAGAATTTCTCTAGAGCTGCTGACATATGAGACGAACCCTTTATGTTCTCACATGAATGTGGAGGAACCTGTCACTTGTGGCTTTCTGCGGAGCCTCGTTCAAAACATTCCTTTCTTTAATACACAGAGGGTTAAAGAATGCTCTACATACTGCAGTGTTTCTAACACTTGATGAAGGCATCAGGGTGTGCCGAACCTCATAATGTGTTCTGACACTGCTTGTTATCTTTGTAACTTTTCATAAACTGTTTCTATAAATCTGGAAACAAAAAGCACACTTATGACCAATGCTTAGACCTTCAGGTCACTGTAATTCAACCTTTCTAATAGCTGAAAACAAGAGAATTTTTGCTGAAAAATAGCACATACCAACAAATTGAAAAGACAAAAATCTTTCTATTGCGGAGTTCATTCATCAAACCTGCTAGGCTCCACATGCTGTAAACCCAAGAAGACAAGATTTAAATCTAAAAAGGATTTAAGTTGTATTTCGTAACATTAAATAATATTTTCTCTCTAAATGACTTAAAGATACAAATAATTAAAGTAAAATTAGAACTGAATTAAACAGAAACAGTATAAAATGCAGTTGTTCTCCCTTTGTCTGACTGGGTGGGGTAACTTTCTGGTGGGCAAAATCATCATAGACCAACATACTGAGCGGCAGTTTTGTACGCACAGTGAGATGCTGTCTACTTCTTACATACTTCAGAATATTTCGTTTCTAAGCTGCATCACCTTTGTGCTTTTAAGCAGAATAAAAATGATCAGTGCATTCACATTTGGTGGAAAAAATGCATGCCTGATTTTTGACATTGTCTTTGCATGTAGAACAAGTGTAAATGTGATTAAGTAAGAAATTATCATTTGCAGTGTAATTATATAGGAAAATAACAGCTATGTCTTAAATTACTGATGAGTACAGGTGACACAAATGGGGTGCTGGACTAACCGGATGTCTGAACCTGTTCTGTGTGAAGTTCTCTTGTACAGATCTTCGATTCAGGATGATGTAGACTGGGACGCCCCGAGATGCAGCACAGTGAAGATCCGCAATCACTGCACTGTCTGTCACTCTGTCCATCACTATGGCAATCAGCTGATCAACAGAAACAGTACAGTCATCAAGGGTGGCCTGAGAAGGTAACTGCCTGCGGCATTTGTTAAAGCTAAAATAAAGCTACAATGCAAATTTAGCACATATTAGTATCACACAGACTTAAGCATTTCAAAGTCAAACAAAAATACAGAGAAGATTCAGACTGTTGGCTACTGTTTATAGTTAAGTACTCCTGTACATGCAGTTTCAGAAACAGCATTAGCAAGTCTATTAGATATTAGACTTGTTACAAGAAATATTTGAAGCAAGTCTGTGGTTGATGCATTGTTTTGCATTAGCCCTGTAACTCCTGTGAAAAAATAGAAGCAAACTTCAGAGATCAGATCTCTTGTCAGATCTGTGATATTTGAGGCAAGGGTGAAAATAGTGACTATACATTTAGGTTCAAAACAAGCATGTAAACAAGGTTACAAGTTCACACATACAAAAGAAGTAGTTTTTAACCAGCACAGTTTTAGTAGGATCATTGTTTTGTTTTGGGAGGTGAATTCTACGATTCCTTTTCCTGTATTTATGAACAAGAAAATCATTCGAGTGGTGTATTGTGAGATGCTCCTTTCTAGAGATTTTTTAGAGTTAGAATTCTTCAAAGTGATGATAATATGAACCTGAGGAATTGAATGCCTCTAAAAGCTACCTCTTGGAAAGGTATAGCATAGTTACAGATACGTTGCTTGTTGCCTGATACGATGTTTTATGATTGGCTTAATATTTAGAAAATGTTTATTGTGTCAATGTTTAGTGTGCTGGACACAAGGCAAGACGAATTTACCCAAAGAAAACATATTATTGTCAAGTTTACCATCATTAACATTACATAGAAATGTAGGTTCACACCCCCTACAAGCCATATCTCGCACTGTCGTTCAAGGCTTCATGCATAACAATTTGTGATATGTCCAACTGGCAGCCTCTTATATACTTCTTTGATGTGATTGCAATTTGTCTGAGCTTGTCCTTTTCCTTTTTCTCCCTTTAAGGTTTTTTTCCCCTCTCTTTAGTTTTGCTTCTTGCTTACCTTGTATTCATGAAAATGGAAAAATAAAATTATTTAAAAAAAAAAAGAAATGTAGGTTCACTTGTCGTTTTAATAGTAAAAAAATAGCTACATTTGCTTTATACACATTATGGCCACAAATACCAGTTTTATAAAGAAATTAGAGTTTCTCTACAATAAACCACTTCACATCAAAACGCTCTTTTTTGATTACATCTTGAAATCATTGAAATATGTACTAATAGTGTTCTGCTATCATGCCTATGACCCCTGTCCACAATAATCGTACCTACCATATTCGCCCCCTGCAGCAGCCTCCTGACCACCTCGCGGACGTGGGGCATCTGCTCTGTTGGTGGATTGGTGTAGACCATAGCCTGTTCCACACCTTCCCACTTAGCGTTCTCTGGCCATCCTAAGTCCAGGCACGGGGCCGGCAGATCTGTATGTGTAGGAAAGTACTGGACAGAGTAGTCCTGAGTGTCAGAACCAGTGTTATCTCCAAAGTCTTTGTCCAGATGGACCTCACTAATGTGGTAATCTTCAGCCCACCCGGACACCTGGTTCACCTCCTCTGGTGAGAGGAAGTGTGTGAGTCTCTCTTTGTTGAGCTTGGTGTAGAAAGGTCCAGGATCCGTGTTCAGCAGCTGCTCCACGGCCCGTCGCTCAGCCTCACAATGAAGGAAGTCGGGGCTGGACTCGAGCACTGGAGAAAAGACCACATTCTCATCCAGGCTCTGCTGCTGAGAGTTGTTCATTGTGACTGGAATCTAGAAGGGACTTTAGATGGTCTCCTGTGAAGGTCCGGTGTGTTTCATGGTGCTGTGTGAAGAGTAAGTTCCAAGTTTCTGTAAAGGTGGTCCAAGAGATCTAAGGCTCTTCCTCGTGCACTTGAGATACAGTTCACGCTAAGTCTCAGTCTGGAGGGTACAAAGCCAACTTCAGCCTGAAGAATGTTCCCTGCCTTCTTCAAACATGTCACATATGGCTTTGTTGACACTAGACTTGCACTTTGGCGGTACCACTGGAAATACATTTATTTTTTAGCAGCCATAAATGACAAATCATGAAGGAAAATTGAGGCAACATTTTCCATTCTCTAACATTAGTTACACGTTTTCCACAAAAGCTGGCTTAGCTTCAGTAATAGAGTTGTCATTACTTACTGTTTATCCTTTATGGAAGAAGACGACTAACTCCTATCACCCAAGTGAGGAAAGCTGACCATCTCTCCCTCTAAATGGTTGCCCTTTCCCATAGTTGTGTACAAGGCGTATCCCAGTATTATATTTCTGTCCTTATTGAGCTTGTTCTCTCTCCAGCTTACACAAAGTGTCTCTTTCTCTCTGTGTCCCCAATACACTGCCATACATATCATGACTGGTTCTACCAGAAGAGCAAGTCTCAGTCAGTCTACCAGAGAATTTTATCAGAGTCATCATACTGTAGCTTACAGGCAGATACATACACACAAGCAAACCAAACCTTTTGCCCTATGGACAAAAATCACATTTTCAACATGAAGCATGTTAGATGCCAGTTGAAAAACACTCTACAGGAAAGTAGTTCTACAGGAGAGTACTGTCACTCCAAAAGAAAATGCCATTTGTTGTTGCCGTATTATTCATTTTGTTTCATTAATATTTCATTTCACATATGTTTACCCAGGCTAGTCCTTCTATGATGTCTGTGATGTCCATTTTCTAAGTGATCTCTGACAGGGAAGGCCACTAAACAATTAAAACATTAAAAGGACAAAATAATTCTGAAGCTCACAATCCCATTCTTGGCAACCTCAGTATGAAAGGGGGGGCTTTCCTCCTGAACTATATTGTAAATGTTTGTCTCTTGGCATCTTTAGTTAAAACTAAAAAATAAAAATTAAAAAAACAAACTAAAAACTAAAAGTAAAAAATTAAATCTAAACAGTGTTTTAATCTCTGGCACACTTCTGGCACATTGGGCACTGTGTTTGAGGTATCTGATTAATGTAGACAGACTGGGTTCTCTGCCTTCATTTACCGGTTTCACCACAGCCTCCAATAACAAGCTTTATTTTTCTACAAGTTGCAATCTTGGCATGCAAAGACTGAGTAACTCATTTCTTATACACCTGTCAGACTGTAGGAAAATACTGCACTAGTTTTTTTTTTTACTTTATTGGCATAAATGCAATAACAGGCAGTTAACAAGACAACAAAAATCACCTTGAGAATAGACTTCAAATTATAATTACACTTTAACATAAACATGTCCATAAAACACACAAAATATACAATACTTTCAGTTTAGGTTAATATATGTTTAAATATAGTGCATTTTTAATGTAAAATATAGACTATTTTGTACAAATCTTAATATTTTTTTAATCTTTTGATTGTAGATGGTCCTTCTCTAATTTCTTCATTTCTTTCTCTAATTTAGCTTGTTAACCTTCTCAAAGAATGGAAGGCGAAACTGTACCATTATCATTAATGGCAAAATAGTCTGTTAAGCCTTTACAAATTTCCTGTTGGATCACTTCATCATTTAACAGAGAAACATTAAGTCTCTAGTATTTAAAATAATTGAGTGATCCTCGCTAACTTTAAAATAACAGGGGCATGGTCTGATAAGGTCATTGGTTCTATACCGCACTCATAAGTCCTGTGGAGATCCGTTTCTGACATTAGAAGGGATCACTACCAGTCAGGGATAACTACCATAGACCTGTAACATAAAAGTACATTCCTTATTTCTGGGGACCTAATCCAGTTAGGAGCCTATCCCAGTTAGGAGTCTCATCACACAATTAAAGTCTTCACCTAACAAAATAATTCCCAATGCTTTGTCTGCTAATAAGAATGCTGTTTAAAAAAAACCCAAAATGTGGTCCATAAAATTAAGCATTGTTATTCTAATACCTCCAATAGTTCCTGTTACCATCTTTATCTTCAAATGTATTTTTGTGATTAAAATAGAATTGCAACACCCGTTTTCTTCCATTTTAAAATGCAGCGCTGTATACCTGATCCACCCATTCTCTTCTTAAACGGAAATGTTCTTTTTCTGACAAATGGGTTACTTGAATCATTGCTATGGAGCAGTGCAATAATGAGCCCCTCCGCCCCCATGTTTTTTCTTGAGATTTTATATTTCACCTTTCTGCTCTCGTAGTGGGAGTTTTACCGTTGTCAGTGTTTGTTTGTTGTGGTTTCTCTTTCTCAATGTATCCAGTGCTAGTATCCTGGATCCTGAATCATTAGTGTTAGCACTGGTTGCTGCGTATTTGAGCCTTTGACCCAGCCAGACGTTGAAATATTGACGCGTTTTTATTAGTGTTTGTTAGGGATTTAATTAGTGGACAGACCGAGCTCAACTCTTTCTTGGATCATGACGTCACCGGAAGCCCCGAGCATAACAGTTTTAGCACAATATGTGGTACAAAACAGGCCAAGTGCTGTAAATTCCAACGTATTGAAACTTTGTAATACACATATTTACATACTTCACTAATACTTCACTATAAAATGCAGTAAAGCTCTATAGAATACACTGGCAAAGCTATTTTTCTGCATTCCTCTACAAAAGCACATATATACTGTATTTGTGATCCATTCACTATATGAACAAAAGTGTTGGGACATCTCACCATTACACCAACAGGGACTTCAATGGCCCTGCCTTCAAATACATAGACTTATAACAGCTTCCACTTTTCTTGGAAGGATTGTCCTTCACTGGATATAAGACGCCTAGCCCAAACCCTGAAAACAGGTGTGTCCCAGTACTTTTGTCCATATAGTGTATGTTGAACAGGTACATAACAGAAGCCAGAGCAGAACCTGACTGAAATAATAAAAAACTGAGATGATAAAGTTCACATATGAAAGTATATGCATATTGTAGCTGTCAGGACAAAGCCTCACCTCTAAATTTAACAGGAGAAATGAAAAACATTTCAACATTGCAAGCACAATGCAATATGTCTTCCAATAGATTGTTAACAGTCTTATCACCACACTGATATTGGGGTACACTTAACGTGGTGGTGCACCTTCCTAGCGCTGCCTATGGATATAACAAAGCATGATGAAAGTGTACGTGTAGACAAACAGATGCAGAAAATAATGTTTAATCTGACTGGTTATGCTTTTGATTTCTTGCGCAGGTGCACATACAGCACCCCGCTGCAGAGGAGCAGGGGCACACACACCCAGGCCAGGATGAAGCAGTAGCCGAAGCGCCCATTGGACAGTTTTGGAGAATCGTGCAGAATCTTCTCCCGGTTGAATGAGTAAATGAGGACGGCTGAAAAAACTGTCAAACCTGTGAGAGAGAAAGAAGAAAAAAAAGTCTTACACGACCAAAAGGAGTTCCACTGGTGGTGATTATTCTTATTCACTTATATATTGTTTACTGATCAGTCATATTATTCACTGAAATGTCATGACCATAATATATTAAGTTTGAAACTTACTCTGAATATCACCAATCCTAACTCTAACAAAAGTGCCACATGCACTTTGGCCAAATTAACTAATTAATAACATTTTTATTTTTACCCATGGTCTCCCAACAACAGGACAGAATCTTGGATGGCTCATATTGCTGCAAGAATGGGAAAATCTGAACTCAAAACACCCTAATGGCTAATATTCAACAGTTTCATTATAGTTAGTTAAAGGTAGTTTATAGTTTCATTAAGAAATAATATAAGTTTCTACCCTTTAAATTAGTATGCTTTAAATTAGCATTTCAGTGTAATTATACTAACCCTAAGTTCAAGTAATATGTTTGGGTTGTTTAGTCTATGGCTTGGATTAATCTAACTGGAAGAAAACAGGTAAAAAATCTTATAGTGTCATTGGCAGAGCCCAAAGCATCCCTACACTGATTCATCTTTGTTTCCTTTAGTACCTGCAAGGATCTGGCAAAGGCCAGTGAAGTAGAAGAGCCCTCCTCTGGACATGGTGAAGAGCTGGCCCATGAACACCAGGAAGGAGATGGATGAGAGGACCACGGAGAGGACCATGAGGGCCTGCACTGACTGCAGCCATTCTAACCGAGAAAGCACAACATCTCCATCAGCTCCTGCACTCCTTACAGAACAGTTTCTATGAAGGTAATAGATGTATATAGAACCAAAGCACAATTTGAACCAAATGAGTTTTTGCATAGTTAAAAATGCTTCATCCTCATGATGGAGAACATTACACTGTTGTTTATTCTTGCTCCACTAAAACTAACACTAGGGACTAAAACTCACTTCCAGGTTATTGGAGAATTGACAATCCTAAAAGTGGGAAATTTGCATTGTTAATGCAACAAAGTGGACAAAACAAATGAAGATAGTAAGAGCAGCATAACCAGTAGAAAAAAGCTATACAACACAACAGCATATAAAAAATACAAACACACACACACACACACACACACACACACACACACACACACACATATATATATATATATATAAATTAGGGGTGCCAAGCAATTTAAAAAAATAATTAATTACAAGCTCTTTGTAAAAAATCTGTGTGTTTCATTCATACAAATCGCTGTGTGGATAAGTAGGGGGACAAAACTAATGATTTTTAAAAGTGGAAAGGTTGGGGGGGGGGGCATGTCAAGATTAAAGTCACCACAGCGTACGATTAATC
>JBBIGB010304651.1:0-11228 GCA_037577075.1 Alestopetersius hilgendorfi | reverse complement strand
CTCCTCAGCATCCCCCTCCCAACACACTCAGAGTCTCTCCTCAACATCCTCCTCCCAACACACTCAGTCTCTCCTCAGCATCCTTTTCCCAACACACTCAGAGTCTCTCCTCAACATCCTCCTCCCAACACACTCAGTCTCACGTTCAGCTCTACACCTCCAGCTCTGCTTCCTGTTCTCGATAAAAATAACTGAATTAAAAGAAAAATAAGGGGGGGTTGTTAAACGGGCTGCTATGAGTCATGATTATGAAGAAGTTTTTAATTTTCAATGTCAAGGGGCATCAAATGTGGCAGGACTGATATTGAAAGTTCTTCATAATCATGTGCGGAGTAACTCAGATAAAAGAGCTAAACAAGCATCAATTATTTTTACTTCAGTTTTTTAATTCAGTTATTTATATTCAGAAGATCATAACTATACATAATTGTAGTCCATAACCAGCGATAACAGATAAATCCTGCTACCACTATATGTAGTCTAAAATCGAGGGGCTGTTGGTGCTGATGTTTAATTTGTTGGGTTTCTTGTCAGAGTAAGTCACCTCATGCATAAAGAAATTATTTTAACCTTTAATGTTGGCGCAATCAAATCTGACTGATACTGAAATTTCAAAATAGTGATCACACTTTATTCTGAGAGTCAGTCAAGCTGTTATGAAGTTTTCTGGTGAAACAGTGTTAACAGCATCATTTCCCACCTCTCTTGATGTTTGCAGTCTAGGTTTTGTATCTCTAGCTACAAGGTTAATGTTGCTTTTAACACTGGAAGTCAATAGTCACCCAAAAGTGTTTTCCTAAATATTCACCCCCAACATCTCCCTCAGCCCCATCAAATACACCCAGACCGTCACTGAGGGCTGTAGACTTGTGAATGAGGGTTTGTGCTACAAAAGAAAACAAAAGTGACAGAAATAATGTGTTGAAAAGGTGATGCAAATGCTCACATACATGTGGGTAAGCACCATTTACTGAATAGGCACAAACTCAGCAAAATATCTAGATAATTTACTGTACACTGTAAAAAAAATTATAAATATAAATTATAAATTATAATATCTGGATGATGTTTTTCTGTTTGATTCTTTTTCAATGTATTTTTATGAACGATTATCCATTCTATAATCATTTTAAAAATTACGGGAGAAAATATATCTATAGTCTAGAACTGGAGCTACGAGGCTAATGATGCTGACATGTTCTGTTCAGAGAGTACTTAAAGATTAAGCCCTTAGAACCCTCCTCTGGTTCTCACACCGTCTTCTGGTTCTCACGCTGTCCTGAACCTGGAGTGTTTCCTCAAACTTTGAGTCGTTTTGGATAGAAGCGTGAATTAAATGCCAGGTGAATGAAAGGTGATGTAATGTAACAAACACTAGAAGTCAATAGTCACCCAAAATTGTTTCCGAAACAAACTATATTTTCGATCAGGATGAGTCAGCCGTGTGCTGAAGTAAGGGTTCTGGGGCAGGAAATTCCAGTCATTCCACCGTAAGTTGTCACTTCGAGTTTTCTGCTTTCCACCCCCACAGCAGCTCACAGCGCAGCCATGTTCCCCTCTGGCAGGAAGCCGTGACGTCTCCCGAACGTGTTTCACCACGAGCGTCCTCCGCCATATATGGTTGGGCCTTCCCGTAAACAGCCTGCGAGCTGCAGTCATGCTGCGGCCTGCTCTTGTGGCTCTGAGCCACGGCCTGAACCGCCGAGCCGCCCGTCTGGCGGAGGGGATGTTTGTGTAAAGCCCAGAGAGAGGCGAGCTGTGTGGGAGTGGGCGGTTTTCACAACCAGTCCAAAGTTCACTCCACAGCCTTATCAGTGTGGTATGAGTCATTCTGAGAAAAGTGAAAGTGTAGAGTGTGTGCATGTGTGTGTATATGTAAGAGTGTGTGTGTTGGTGGAGAAGCAAAACCAGCAGTTCTTTTAAGAATTGAGCAAACAGAACGGTTGGGACATTCCATCCTCCTTCTTTGATGATTACAATATACCCCTTAGTTCAGGGCTGCACGATACGGACAAAACATCAGTATTGCGATTTTACTGCTACATTTCAGGATATTTCAGAATATCTGTCTTTCACCATTTTATTAAATTAAAATGCATTGTGATTATACTGCAGCACACTGTGACTGCAATATATTTAAATAAATTGTAGGGCCCAAATAATCTTTTTTTAATTTAGAATTGCGATTTTACTGCTACATATTGTGATTGTGAGATATTTCAACATATTTATGCGTCTATATCATCACTTTTTCTAATTTGCAATTTGTCTTTCAGTATATAAAAGGGCCCATTTCACCATTTCATCTAATTAAATGAGTTTTGCGATTACTGTGATTGCAGCATATTTCAGTACGTTAAAGGGCCAAAATAATCACTTTTTGTGATTATAATAAAGTTTTAATTCTTAGGGATGAACATAGGACAGAACATGAGTATTGTGATTATACTGCTACATATTGCGTATGCGATATCTTCCAACATACTAAAGAGTCCATATCACCACTTTTTTCTAATGAAAATTTTGAGGGATAACCATAAGTCAAAATATGAGTACTGGGATTATACTGTGATTGCAATGTCTTTCAATATATTGAAGGGTCTATTTAATCACTTTTCTCTAATTAAAATAGCTTGGAGTATTAATTGTAAGGGATAAACATATACCACCTTAGAATGAATTATGAATAATATTTGTGGTGCATACAAAATTAAAAATGGAAGAAACATAGAAAATGGGGCCTTTAAAAACACATTGCCGAATTGGTGTCTTTAACAGTTAAAGATTCAAATTATTATAATTTTGGTGGATTACGTGAAGACCCAGTAACTTATTTGGAGCTGTGATTGGTCACCCTGTCTGAAACACTGTGATTGGTTAGGGGCTCCTTTGCATATTGTAGCCTTCTGTGATATTGCGATAATGATAAACAGACAATGTATTGTGCAGCCCTACTTTAGTTCATGTTCACACAGTGGTCCTGTAGCTTATAGCAGGCGTAGCAGGTGTGATCTTGTCTTGCATTATTTAAAGGCACCAGGATTCAGGGTTGAGTTGGTTTATTCCGGTAAAAGACAAGCAATGCAATCACTCAGCTATTCCGGAACATATATCTTCATCAGAGATCACATACGTGCAGAGGCAAGTTAAACTGGGAAGAACGTGAGGTGCGTCATTCCCTTAAAGGCAACAACACAGTGACAGAACTCCAGAACAGATCTCCTCTGGAACAATAGCAAGTGGAAGCTCTATTGACCACATTAAGTTAAGGTTAGAGATTTTAGAGATGGCAAGAATCTCCTCACTAGGATTCCCAAAAGTCCATAGGAGCCCTAGATCATTCAAAATGCTGCTGCGAGAGTTCTAACTAAAACCCATAAAAGAGAGAACATCACTCCAGTTCTCAGGGTTTTGCAGTGGCTCCCAGTTCAGTACAGAATTCATTTCAAAGCATTTTTCACTCTGCGCAAGTTACTTGATGGCTTGGGCCCTAAATCCATCTCTGATATGTGTGATGTTTATGATCCTGGTTCATCACTTAGATCTGCAGGAGCTGCTCAGCGAGTGGAGAAAAGATCTATAAACTAAACCTGGTGAAATATTATTTTGTTTATGATCATGTGCTGTAGAAATAAACTTGACTTGCCTTGACAATGGCAAGTGGAAGCGACCATTGCACAATTAATAATTTTATTTATTTGTTGTGTATTCTTTTTTATTCTTTTGTTATATTACTTCCTACTATTTTATGCTTGAAATTTTTATTCTGTTATTCTACTTGTGTGTGATAATGGGCTGTAGAAATAAACTTGACTTGACTTTTGTTATTAAAATTCCACAAGTCAAGTTTAAAAGAAGCTTGCAGCAAAAGAAAAGTCACACAGCAGACCAAAGTCTTACAGAGGAGCTGTTCGAAGTCAGCTGGTCTGACTTCACCTTATATAGTAATCACCCAGTTTTACGTGGATCAGGAGTTGCAGACAATAAAGCGGAAACCGCAAATATTCTGCCTTTTTTTGGTTTTTGTGGCAATAAATATACTTTCTCTGGACGTTTTCACACAAGGGAACCGGTTCACCTCACCACAGTGTCCCAATACTTTTTTCCTGCAACCTACTGAGTTGCATATCTTGGCATGGAAATCATTCAGACAATTTAAAGTCCACAGTTCAGTAGATCTCCAGGAGACCTTTCCAATGAGCCCTCATTTGTATGTTTAGCCTGAGTAGGGTTTAATTAGGTTTTATTCTCCAACAACTGTTCACCTTGCCGCGGTGTCCCAATACTTTTGCCCCTCGGCGGGGAATTAAAATTCGAATATGGGTTTACCTTTACATTTTCTTTAAGGGTAATGCATTAAACTAAGTTGGGGGCATAATTAGGGTTTACACTATAAAAATAGGCATTTTTAGGCATTTTTTTTTCCCAAAACACAACAACACTTTTTTAGTATACTTGGGTGCTCTTGGAATGTAAAGCAGGGGATTATTGTATATGCCTTGCTTATGTGACAACCATATATTGTTGTTTGCCTTGTAAAGTGCTGAGAGAGCTAAAAAGGGAGCTTGCAACCATGATAACAGGAACTCTACTTTGAAGGTTACATCGCAGGGCAGGGCGCGATGTCCTTCTCCACATTCCTCCTGCAAGGAGAGAGCGCTTCCCCAAAACATTTCCTTTTCAGTCCTTAAAAGAGAAAGATAAGTCACACAGAATTCATTACACAGTTTCTAAACTAGGCACACACACACACATATATATAAAACACATCATGGACGGTTAACTGCTTAAAACAATTTTGCATGAATTATGCATGATAAAGATGATATGTAGGTGAAACTGAAAGAGAATAACAATTCTTCCAGCAATTTGACAATGGCAGTTGGAAGCACAACTGAACCATTTTACACGATCAACCTTCTGGAGGCCAAACAGCAATCTGTGGCTCCTCATATGGACCTGAAGCTTAGAGCTGCTCCATTTGCTCAAACCACCAGCCCTGCAGAATGACGCACGTGGAAGAAAATGCCTCACTCGGTCTAACACGGTTTTTCTGGTTCTGGAGCCGCCCTGCCCTGCACATTTCAGACTTTCCCCCTCTCCAACACACCTGATTCAACTCATTACCTTTCAGGGGAATTGCTAAAGCTCTGCGTAGTTAAATGAGATGTAAACAAAGCCATCCTGAGTGTTTTAATGTGGAATGCTCCACGCTGTTCACAGACTTTTTAAGAGTTGAATGCCTCTGAATGCTCCCTCACTGAAAATTATTACATGAAATGTTTATGAAAACACTGCCTGAGGCCCGAGGTCTTGTTTTACCACAGTTTTGAGATGTTTGTGGCCTAAAACATATGGCAGAGAGGAATGTGCAAGGCCTTATAAAACCAAATGTACACATTTTTAGTCAAACACCAAAGACACTTTTAGCATCCAAATGTTGCTTCTTAATTTAGACGTGCAGCTGCAAGGCGGACGCTTATAAACACTATAACCCAAAATCCCACGCTGCTCCCTTAAAAAAATAAATCCTCCCAACCTGCTGAAGCCACATCCAGCTCTTCATTAAGGTGGATCAGACCTGCGGATGTGGTTTAGGACTCAGTATAACTTACTGTGAACTGTAAAAATGAACGGAAATGAGAATACGCTATATCGACAAAAGTATTGGGACACATCTGTTTTTCATAGTTTGGGCCCCTTACTCCAGTGAAGGACAATCCTAA
This sequence comes from Alestopetersius hilgendorfi, assembly GCA_037577075.1. NCBI lineage: Eukaryota > Metazoa > Chordata > Actinopteri > Characiformes > Alestidae > Alestopetersius > Alestopetersius hilgendorfi. Next base: position 5,502 of record JBBIGB010304651.1, on the reverse strand, counting down.
TGCTTCAGCAGACCAGGACACATTGGACAACACCATGCTTCCAACTTTGTGAGGAAGAACCCTTTCTATTCCTCTATGCATGTGCCCCAGTGCACAAAGCAAGCTCCATAAAGACATGGCTGGAGGAGTTCAGTGTGGAACAACTTGACTGGCCACACAGAGAGTCCTGACCTCAACCACATCCAGCACCTTTGGGATGAACTGGAACGGAGATTGTGATCCAGACCTTCTCGTCCAACATCAGTGTCTGACCTCATAAATGCTCAGCAGAATGAATGGACATAAATTTCCACAGAAACTCCAAAATTTTGTGGAAAGCTCTCCTAGACGAGTGGAAACTGTTGTAGAGACAAAGGGGGATGGTCAGATGTCCCTATACTTTTGTCCATATAGTGTTTCTTGGAATCTCTATATCTGACATAAGTGGAAAATTTCAACGAACTAAATTCCTTTAACAGCAAGAATTTGTAGAGATGAACTAGGTGTGCAAGAGTAATGAATATACTGAACTGTGCTAGACAGAGCTCTAGAACTGCTTGGGTAGCACATTCCACTAAAATGGGCAAGAGAGGCAGAAAACGACCACCTGCCATTTTAACCAACTGCTCCCTGGACTTCACCACAAACAGCACAGCTGGGACCGAAACTGACTGCCAGTTTAATGGCTCTACAGATGGCACTATGTTATAATATCATTACGAAATCACACTGTGTGATATAGTAAACTTGGGTACAGAAAAGTGAAAGTGACCATTTGTCATACGTGAACACACCACTGCACACAGTGTGAACAGCACAAAATTCTTCCTCTGCATTTAACCCATTCACCAAGTGAAGCAGGGGGCAGCAAAGAACACGGTGCCCGGGGAGCAGTGCGTGGGGACGGTACCTTGCTCAGGGTATCTCAGAGGTGCCTAGCGGTCTTGGGAATTGAACCCGGACTTTCTAGTTGCAGGGCGAATGCCCTAACCACTAGGTTACCAGCTGCCTCAAATAATCATAATCTTCGGTCAACCTGACAACCTCATTGACCCTCAATGAGACGTCAGACCATCGTTTAGGAGAAGTGACCAAAGAAATCAACAGGACTGTTTCACAATTGTCATCAAATCATGTCCACTCCTGCAGTCTGAAACTGGGCCTTTACTGAATCCGTCCTCTGAGAATCTCCTTATCTTGAGTAATTAGATGCAACTATTTAAATTGGTTCACCTTAATGATGTTACCCCCATTAGCCCTTTGTCTTCTCCTACATTTGCACCAAGTCTGTCATTCCTCAGTGTCTCTCTCTTTGATGATGGAGTCAGAGTTGAGTAATCTCCTTCTCTCAGGGTGATAATCAGAGTTAATGAAGGTGGTCATTCCAGCTGATCAAGACATTCTCAAACATTCCAGCTTTAAACCTGTAAATGTAACATACCAGCGTACCAAACGTTTCTGCACCCCAATCAAATCACACATATTGTTTGCCTAAGTGTAAATCAAATCACAGCATTTAATATGCTGTTTGTTTGATGAATCTAACATATAAATCTAAAATATGTCCTGGGCAAAAGCACTATATAATTATGTATAAAGTTTTTGTGAACCACAACGCTTTTTTTTTTTACCACTTATCCATTAATCTGCAGATTTTTAATCTTGTTAAACTGGAAAGCTGTCGTGTTAACAGCTAAAAATAAAAGTTTGTGAAATAAAAGCCAGTTTCCTTTCTAAGATGAGAGAATCTGTAACAGTGCAGGTCTGACTCCTATTAACTGGTTGTCGGTGATACAGAGTCAAATTCTAGACTGTCCTTTAACTTTAAATGCACTCGTTACTGTTAATAGCTTCTTAAATATCTAACACTCATCTGGAGATCCACATTATAATTGTAATTATATTTGGGGGCCTCTCTGGTTCTCTGGTGAATAAAGGAACTCAAATAATGAAAATACTGTACATGTATTTGTTAGTAAAGAATATTAAGTGTATGTTAAGTAAATGTTAAGTAGGTGCAAATAACTGTAAACTGGTTGCATACAGTGTAAATATATATACTCAAATTACTCGTATCTCTCGTATCGTTTTCCCCACTGAGATGAACTGAAATGCCATTAATCCATTTCAGACCTCCAAAAAACATCAAAATGTGCTTTTATACAATGAATATAGTATAAAAACACAAAACAATAGAATGTACAGCAATAAACTGGTTTTTATTAAGTATAATGTGCAGCATTTGCTGGTCCTCTTTTTAAAATTCTCGAACCCTGACTGGCTTTAACCGGCGGCTGAAGCCTCATTCGCTGAAGCACCTGGGTCTGCTGCAGCAAATTGACGTAAACAGCTCGAGTCTTCTCCAGATCATCACCTCTGTTACGGGTCTCCTGCGAGCTGCTTCTACTCAACCACACCCTCAGCAGCTCCTCCATGTTCTCATGGATAGATGTTTACTGTTTAGAAAATATTCTGATTCACCGAGTGTCTCTCTCTCTATATATGTATATATGTGGGGGGGATACAGATGCATAGTGTAATTTAATGTGAATCTATGTGTTTGTTCACATGACTGTACCTGTGGTTCTGCTGCCACATAGTAGGGCGGCGCCAGTGTGAAGAAGTAAACAAAGACAGCAACAACACTGGTCACTTCACAGCCCGCAGCCAGATGAAGATTAGAGAATGTGTACACTGTGCCCTCAACTCCCCCAATCCAACCCACCCGCCACACACCCACACACCCACGTTAGCAAATCAGATACTGACACCACCCTCTCCAAATGATGGTTCAGCAGATACAGCAGAGAGGAGTTGTTTGTTTTTAAACAGTGGAATTCTGGCAATGTGAAGGTATTAACTTCCTTGGGTTTTGGTTAGAAGGCATTCTTCCTAAGAATCCTGAATATGTCTTTCCATGATACTTAAGAGTTTTTGTGGGAATTTGTGCCCATTCATTCTGTAGAACATTAGTGAGGTGAGGCACTGATGTTGGATGAGAAAGTCTGGATCACAATCTCCATTACAATTCATCCCAAATGTGCTGGATGGGGTTGAGGTCAGGACTCTGTGGGGCCAGTCAAGGTCTTCCACACCGAAGTCTTCCAGCCATGTCTTTATGGAGCTCGCTTTGAGCAATGGGACACAGTCATGCTGGAATAGAAAAGGTTCTTCCCCAAACTGGGGCCACAAAGTTGAAAGCATGGTGTTGTCCAAAATGTCTTGGTCTGCTGAAGTAATAAGATTATCCTTCAGTGGAAGTAAGGGACCCAGCCCAAACTATGAAAAACAGGAGTCCCAATACTTTTGTCCATATAGTGTAGATCTGAGCGTCATCATCCTAGTTATGATAGGACACATTGTTCTCTTTATGAATTTGATCCAGAGGAAGCATGGGTACTGGTAGAACAGGAGCAGACCCAGAATGGATCCTTGAGGAACTCTATATGGCATGTCGGTTATACCATGTTACACAAATAATATTGGTTGCAATGTCCCAATACTTTTGTACATACATAAATACATATGTCCCTCTGCAGATTAAACAGTCAATTATCTGACAGTATATGGAGGCTACAGTAAACTGTCCAAATGTGAGATCAGGAAAATAAAGAAAAAAATAAATAAGGTGTAACTCGGAGATGTGAGAGCCTCCACACATGGTATGTCTGTCCTGTTTCTGTTTAACTCACTCATCTGTTCAGCCATTCAGCTTAAGCATTATTTCGTAAGATGTTTGAGTGCGTGCCAGATGTTTACACACTCATGCCCTGTGTTGCAATGCTTTTACATGGGATGATGTTTATCCCTGCCTGCCTGCCAGTATTTTAGACCTTCACTGAGGCCTGCAGAGCTTAGAGCATCTCTATCACTCCATCAGACATAAGAGTCTTTCGGACTAACAGACATTCCCACTGTGAGTGATTCATGCAGACTGCAATGTCTAAACAGGCCAAAAGACTGATTTTAATTTAAACCAAATATGCTTTTAGTGCATTCCAACTGCATATTTTGTAAAGCTCTTCAAAATTAAAGGGGAATTTCACTTATTTTAATTCAGCTGCTCAGGCAAAGACATTCAGAGGTAGTTTAGTGGGAAATGGTTTCACTGTTTTAAAATGTCCTTAATGTTTACAGTGGTGGTGAAAGGAGCCAGACGTCTACAACACAAATAACCATTTGATTTAATATCGAACCCCTCGTGAAGCTCTGCGTGTTTATATGGATGTTGATGATATAAAATAGTGAATCTGAACTAATTCACTTTTCTTTGGGGACTATTTTGCCTCACGATGCCCTTTATGTATCCCTCCACCATGAATGGGTTTAGTTTTAGGACAAAAGCTTCTCAAAACTCTGGGAGAACAAAGTTTCAGGCATTGCAACCATAAACACTTAAAGGAAGAACTTTTAGAGGAGATTTTAGAGGCAGATGTCTGGTTCCATTCACCTTCACTGTGAACTGCTCTGAATCTGCAGGTTTCTCCAAACCTTTTTTAGGCATTAAGCAGGTAATCATGCAGAAACACATGTGAAATGTCTCTGTAAGGCATGTGAGCACACCTGGTCTAAACCAGTGTGTCCTGATTCTTATCCTGGATGACCCATGCATTGCACATTTCAGTATCGCGCTCTAACACACACCCATGTTAGCCGACTGAAGGACTCATTAATGCGTTAATGAGTTGATTCAGGTGTGCTGGGTGTAGAGGGAACACTGCAGTACCCAGTGCAGGGTCAGTCCAGGACAGGGTTGAGAAACACTGGCTGAAAAGAGTTCTAGACTGTGGATAATGACTCAAACATGAATTCCCATCATGTTGCAGACAGACTACGTGAGACTTCGCAAGTATGCAAGACCAGAGGGAAGATGGTCAAATGCCCTTACAGAACCATGTCTGTTTTGACAATAAATCCTAATTTGTTGTTTTAAGTATGTTTTTTAGGTTTTATGTTTGGAGAGAATGTGGCTTTGTGATACATTCTGCACATCAGCTTATTCTTAAACCAGGCATAACCGGCCAAAATCATGTGGTCAGTGTGTGAGGATTGGTTAAGCCAGCTGTTGCAGGTGCAGCCTCCCACAAAAACCCAGATGAAGAAGTGTAAAGAACATGGTGAGGAGTTTTTGTTCTACTCCTCTCAGCATTTCACATCCGTGGTGTTATTAATAGGCCTGACACATGTTTAGGAATGTGTTGTTTATGAACAACTGTGAAGAGCATGTGAGTCCACTAATACCAATAATGTGGATGTTTTTTTTCACTCTGAATGTCCAGAAGTTTCCAGGTGGCTGGTATACTGTCCATAGAAAAGCACTGACCAATACAATTATACACCGTTAGATTTTGTTCTGTTCCCAGATGAAAATGAGCATGAGATGTTTTTTGATCAGAAATTTAGGATGACCATCTCACATTGTGTGCTGAATGGCCAATCAAAACACAGCGTGAAACACACATTCACACACACCATCCTACATCTACACACATTCACACAGACCATCATACCCCCGTGCAGAAA
>JBBIGB010304634.1:0-11229 GCA_037577075.1 Alestopetersius hilgendorfi | reverse complement strand
GATATTTCTCCCATCATCCAAAAATGGCTGCATCAGTTTCATGACCACATTCTCTGCCAGCGTTTCCCCCTTCTGACAACTGGGGTCCTTTCCCAAGTAAGGGGATGCATTGCAGACATATTTGGCCTCCAAATCCATGGCCATCCAGAACTTGATCCTGAATTTGTCAGGCTTGGTTGCGATATACTGGGTGAATGGAGAACGAGCCTTGGTAGGGAACAGCTGTTCATCTGTGGTCATGTGTTCTCCTGGAGTGAAACTCTCAGCACAGTTCTTGGTGAAGCGTGTCCAGATGTCGGAGATCACAGCAAATCTTTGTGTTTTCACCCGTTCTGCCCTCGTGTCCTTGTCATCAAACCGTAGGTGTTTCATAATTGAAGTGAATCTATCTCGGGACATTGTCTCTTTGATTACTGGCACCAGAAAACTTTCTGACCAGCAATCCAGATATGTAATGGATACTACACAGGACAGTGCTAGTGTTTATAAAATCAAAATAAATTCCAATGCACAAATAAAACATGAACAAACCGTTGCAAATATTGTAATGGTAGGACACACAAAACTGAAATCAGCTGTTTAACTTTTGCTCTGACCTACAGTTCACCTGCAGCCTGTAGAGAGCTTTACATATAAATAAACACACAGAATGTGTGTATGAGTGTGTTTGTAGTTTTAAAGGAAGGCCCATTGCAGTGGCAAATAATCCATGTGTTCAGTTCCGCTTGAGAGCCTCTGCTCCATCTCACTGGTTTGCTGTTGCTCTCACTGGAGTGAAGTCTTTTAATGATCTTGTTTTATGACCTGTGAAGGATCTTACGTTTTAATCCTGAGATTAGAGAGAGCAGCACTCCTACATTGCTAGTTGCAACCATCACATGTAGTGAGACTCAGATTCCTTCATACGTATGATGCAGGCCTTGTTGGCTAAAATGTTCACCTTGTTCTCATCTTTCGTAGATCACAGCAAGTCATACTGCGTCCTGAACTACACAGACGTCTTTTTTGCTAATTCGTTCTTTATGAAAGAAATGCGAAAATCTCTTGCTTGCCACTTGTTTGTATTTCATCTCTTTAGACTTTCATATGCTTTCGGTCAATCCTCTGGCCTCTGCTTCCCCCCACGCTGTCTGGCAGGTTTACCTTGTTTGGATAAGCCCTGAGATTTGCCACCTAGTGCACATATGTTTTCCGTTTGCTTTGGACACAAGAGGCATCGCCCCTTTGTAAGCATTCCCACACTGTATCTGGGTACGTACCAGATAGTAAGCTGCTATTTTTGCCGTGCACTCGAGTTTGGATGTATGAGGATTTAAACAAAGGAATGATGAAAATAAATCTTTCTGTATATCTTCATATTTTCCCGAACAGTGTCGTGTAGCCATGGAGTGCTGTGGGTTTTTGTCTCACTGATGATGGAACAGGACATGACAGCAGCACAGGGAGGGCAGAAAAGCACAGAGATGTCGCCATGTGTGCTACTGCTGTATTACTTTAAGCACAGCGTGTCATTATCTTAGCTTTGCTTATCTTCCAAACATGTTCTGACCATTAACTAAGAGAAGGTGCAAGCCGAAGTAATTTGGATGCTTCAGATTTCTACATTTTCACATTTATTTCTTAATGCATCCAAACTTCTTGCTTTTACGTACTTTGCATTCTAATGAAGGTGGACCTTCTTTGTGTTCTTTCATCAGTTCCAAAATATTTATAGTGTAAGTGTTTAGAGGGTTATGTAAATGTAGCTTAATTCACAGGAGCTGAAATACTTATGTTGGTGGGATTTGGCGGGAGTTTCCGCGGACAATTATTAGTTAAGTTCTAAGAAAAGTCAGCGAATGACAAACTAGTAATTGGAGTACAGAAAACACCCACTAATTCGCAGTTCATCGTTCATGGATTCAGTCAAAATGCATAGCTAAAATACATCATCAAAACTCTAAATCTGCTCAAGCCGCATCTTTGTTAAAGTCGTACAGACTTGTCAGTGAAGGTTAGGACACAGTTTGACTTGCTGTTAACTGTAATAATGACAAACTTCACATGTACAGTCTAGTCCTAAAGCACATCAAGTAGTCTGTGCAATGTTAATGAAATGCTGGATGAAGTTTGAGCAGTTTGACAGAAAAGTTGATGTTAACTTTAAGTAAGTTAAACTAAACCAGTCAGGCTTTTGTAGCTACTTATATTTTTGTTTTCATAGAGAATAACTATTGCGGATCACGGTATTTATTTAATAGCAATTGAAAACCACTGTGTTTTTCATTGCATTAAGCTTTTGCAGGAGTCAAACCAATAGAAATTTCTGCCCCAGGATTTCTTGGAATACTTTTTTGGAATGTATTTCTTTTCTCTTTTTTTAAAAAAACTAATTTAAGGAGCAACACAAGACAATATCATCAGTTAAATGGCATGGCCTATTGTAGTTGAGTTTGAAATTACAACTGAGGAAAAATACTTTATAAAAGACGTGATCTCAACTTTTGAGATTTTCGTGGTTCGCTCATATCTTGTAATTTGTCCCTTAGAAATAACGCCCTGACCTCACTGTCCCAGTACCTGTGAATGATGTTGTTTGTTTGGTTACAGCATTTTTGGTGGAACAGTTGCGCTTCATTTTGGGCCACGTTCTCAGCCTGGAAAAGGATGGGGGGCGAAATCGCACCTGCTGCATGATTAATCACACGTCAAAACTGTTGACTCATCCCTTGCTTATGAGCCTCAATTAAAGCGTCTCTTTACAATAGCAAATGCTAAGAGACAGTTGATGAGTCAGAAATGTAGAGTCAGACATGAAATGACAGTGATGAGTCACAGCTGGGTTTTATTTATAGCCAACAGCTTCCACCAACAATAGAGTAGCAACTGTGTTTGCTGCGTAATAATTCATGGAGCGCTTTGGCTCATATCTTCACTGCCAGTTGGACTCCAGATGATTTTTTTTTTTTTCAGAAGTGTTTTTGTTTTCCTCCTTGAGGCCTAAACTGGATCTCCCAGAGGTGCAAGTGGCCTGAAAATTTAAACGTGTTGAGAGACTGGCTGTCACACAGTCTGCTAACGTCTTTCTCTAGAGGGACCGGCCGACTTGCGGCGTGCCAGGAATGGAAGGAAACCAAAAGCGAATATTAAATCGTTTGTGAAAAACAGTGTCGTACATATTATTCTAATTATGATGCTGAACGCTTATTCTGTCCAGAAAAAAACAAACCCAAAGACAATAAAGGCGGCAGTTGTGTGCTCAACGTGGAAAAGCAGTGGAGAATAAACAGCCATTTATATGAGCTGAAAAACACCGGCAGTTGAGGAAACAGTAATTAGTTTAATCCTCCTAATTCATCTGTACATAAGGTGAAAGCCATGCTTTGGTGGTGGGAGCTGTAATTGCCTCTATTGTTGCTGAAAGCATGTCAACGAACGTGTTTTTTCCTGTTTTATCGTTCATTGGTAAAATTTTACAGCACTCATTAGCACTGTCACAACAAGGTCATTGTCTTTGGGCAGCTGGCTTTGCTATTTGTCTGTTTTGATTTTATTTTGTAGAATCTAGTGGAGTTTCATTCATTCATTGCCTTCAGTTTTAAGACCAGCAGAGAACCTTGCATTAACTACACCTTTTAAACATCCCTATCACTCCCCATGTGGTGGGTTTGAATCCCAGCACTGCTAGTGGCACCACTGAGGTACCCTTGAGCAAAATATCCCCACATGCTACTCCCTGGGCGCTGTGTTCCTAGCTGCCTGCTGCTTCACTTGGTGAATGAGTTAAAAGCAGGAAGGATTTCACACCGTGTGCTGTGGCGTCACTTTACATCACTAAGAGCATCCATATCATGGACAACTGAATTTACTTACTTCACATTGAGTTTGACATAAAAGTACATATGGAAAATGAGCTGCATGAACAACTTATTTTGAATTCTTTGCTAATTGTTCTTTGGGAGTGTTTGTGTGGGCACTTTTTTGAATTTGAAAGAACAGAGCTCATTTACATGTAGGACCTTTACTGTTATTATTATTTATTTACTTTTCCTTTAGCTAACTCCATATTAATGGTATTGTCAAGTAGTTTGTTAATAAATAATACTCAGTTTACCATGATCTGGAACATTCAACTACATTTCAGCCAAACTTAGGACCACAGACAGATTTTAAGCCAATCAGGGATTTAATAAGGTTCGGTATGTAAGACGGGAGAGTGGGAAAAGTTGACAGGTGAAAAGAGAGAGACAAAAAGAAGTTCAGTGGAGGAGCAGCTTGTTAAAAAGAGCGGTCAATGGACATTTATCACGTGACAAAAACGAGAAGCAACGTAAATGCTGGTCATGTGGCGATAACATAAAGTATATAATGTGATATTGTTGACAAATAAGAACGAGACTAAATGTGGTTTACAAAAAAAACTATGCTTAAATGTCTTGATTTTTGTTGACTAAAACAAGACGTTATTTCCGTATGATAGGCAGGGAAAAAACAAATTGGGACACTCAACCTTAGTCTTGAACGGCATTACGTCCCAATACTTTTGATGATTTAGAGGCTCTGTGAATCTAGTGAACAAAAGTATTGGGACATGGGGACATTGGGACATTAACGTGCCAGGGAGAGAAAAATGACGCGCGCACACACACACACACACACACACACACACACACACACACACACACACACACACACACACACACACACAACAGTTTGATAAACCTTTCCCATAGCCATGCATAAACCCTGTTCCTAAAATGTTCTGATTTGAGTGTGTAGACTATATTTGTTAAGGAATAATAAAAATATTAAGGTACATTTACATTTACATTTGCATTTAGCTGACGCTCTTATCCAGAGCGACGTACATCAGTGCTTAAGAATTCCACAACTGTTTCTTACTTGAAAAACAGCTTAAATCTGAGTCAACTATTTAACCGAAATACTGCAGTCAGAGCATCTATACAACAGCTGTCCAAATAATAACTAGCCAATACCTAACCCAACAATACATGAGCCCTAGAGAGGTACAACGTAAGTTGTTCCTTTGCTATGGACTTAGGCTACCCTTTCAAAAAAGGAAACCTACTTCCATAAAAGTTACATGTACATTTTCAGATCATATTATATACCGCAGTATATACCAATATGAATTTTATGTAATATCACGCAGCCCTAAGATGTAGTACTTCTGTATGGGCTCAAATATTGAGCTCCGGAGCGGATTAACGAAGTTTAAATGGCCCATATTTCATCATCTAGAAGTGTTCAGTAAGTCTATGTGGCTACCACATTTACTCTTGTTTGTTTCGGAGTATTGATATCGAAAAAACGATCTGTTACATGGAAATTCCATTTCGAGCACCTACAGTTTTTTTGCTCCTGAACTGAGGTCGAGGGAAGAACTCGAGAATTGGTTCCACAGGCCTGGAGATCTACAAGGCTTAAAGTTGGCCCATCAGAACTGTGGCATGGCCTCAGCATCACTGTTGTCTATTAACATGCTGTTCTGGGATCAGGAGTTGAACTTTGCTGGGGTTGAACTTTTTTTTCTTGCATAACCATGTTGTTTTTTTTTTTCTGTTGGAAGTGTATGTGCACCAGCATATGGGCCTCAACGAGGTTCATTATATAAGGGCTTTACGTTTAGATTGAAAGGATAAATATCTTTGTGAGCTATTTGTCAGATGTTTTTGGGGACCTTATATACCAAGTTCTCCTACTCTATAGTAAACGGTTGTGTTGACACAAATGTAATCTAATATTGACTGGGTTCTCATTTGTTTGGTCATCAATGTTTGGTTGCTGATTTCTGTCATTTTACAATGTGCAACACAGAGGTCTGTGGTTTGATTTGGGTTTAGAGCTTATTAGTAATCTGACTGTATAACAAGTCCAGTGGGGGTATATGTAGGATATGGAATTGTTTAGTTCTAAATAAATGTAATCTGTCTCCAAACATAGCTGTTCTCTACACTTGGATTGGGTGACAATATACTGCAATTTTCTTGGGAAGTACTCTCTAAGTATATCATTTTCACAGTGGAGGCACAGCACCACATATTTGTCCATCTATTACACCCTTATAATAGTAGAAATCTAGTCGGCTCAGCATCGACATCTGGGAACTCGGGATGCTTTTTATTAGCACTGTGATAGATCTGTACTCTAGTTTCACATCAGGCATACAAGGAGGCATAGCCTAGACACTGCTTACTTGACTCTTCTGGTTGGAGCCTGCTGTTGTCGCAAGTGGGTTGCACACAGTAACAAAATGGGCTGTTTTATTGTGAGGATAAAAAGAGAGATATGTAATCCCACACGAATATGGAGGAGAGAAAAAATTTAATTGTAGGATCATTGTAGGTTAACTGCAGAGAAGCCTACCAAATATGAAATAGTTAGTGGAACCCCTGGTGATGGATGGATGGATGGATGAATATATGGCCAATTGACAGATCAGCTTGGCAGGATGGATCCTTGTCATGGGCCATTTTTATTGTGTGGGTGGTAGCAGTCCCATGGGCCTGTAAACCCAAAGAACAAAAACTTGCAGATTCAAATCCCCACTTTCTACCACTGTGTCCTTGAGCAAGACAATTAACCCTCAGTGTCTCCAGAGGGACTGTCCCTGTAACTAATGATCATAAGTCGCTCTGGATAAGGACGTCTGCCAGATGCCCCATTACCTTACATTTCCACTGTTTTCATTGGAATTGAGATACAGACTGTTGGTCACTGGACTTATATGCTCTTCTGGAAGAAATGTTCAACTCTTTGCATTATCATCTAGAATAACGTCATCATTATCACCAACCCTATTTTCTCTCAATGGAATGAATAAAGCACCCAAAAACATCTGTGCATTGACTCACTCTGTAGCCCAACGTAACCTTGTATTCTTGTTTTCTGTTTAGTTGTTGGTTTTTCCTTTGGGTGTTCTATGTATAATGCCCATTTCGTTGAGCCCATCTCTTACATTTGTCACAAACATTGACCCCTGTTTCTGTTCATTTCTTTTTAATTATTTATTGAGTGTTTAAGGGAGGATTGTCAGAAAAGTGCAAGTGCAAAATCTGCTAGTTCATGGAAATCGCTGGCAGACTACAACAATTTTCAACAGGCATTGCAGCGAGCAGCCCAACCCCCGGCTACCTGGAGGACCCAGGGTTTACAAGACAGCCGGGGAAGTAGTGTTGGTTTCTATCGTCGTCAACGAACATTTATCACATGATAAAAACGAGACAAGACACAACATAAATGCTGGTCATGTGATTATCACTATAATGAAATATACCGTGTAAAATTGTTGGCGAATAAGAATCCTACATGTCTCTTGATTTTTGTTGACTAAAATGAGACGAGACGTTATTTCCTGTATAATAGGGATGGGAAAGAAAAGCATTGGGATGCTCGTCCATAAGAATTTAACGGCGTTACATCCCAATACTTTTCTTCACTGAGAGGCACTGTGAATTCAATCTATCTAAATCAGGCCAACACAATGAAGGTGACCTTCCCTCATTGATCTCTACGGAAGGGAAAAAAGCTTTGTGTGCCTTAAAATGCACTGCCAAGTTCTGAGTCTGCTAATAATAATAATACATTTAATGTGTAAAGTGCTTTTCAAATTACAATTTTGAGTAGACAAAGAAAATGAAACTTCTATAGGGACCCTCAGCTCTCCTCCTCAGAGAACCAATGCAACGGCCCCTGCGCACACTTTAATTTTTTTATTAAAAGTTTCCTATGGTAGTTTTTTCTTCCCATGTAGTTTCGAAACTTAGTATCCTTAGTATCGGTATCAAGTTTGAAATTTCAGTATCGTGACGAGCCTAGTTTGAGGCATATTGCTTTGACTTTTCTCTCCTGGTCTGGTCATATGTTTATAACCATCTCATTTTGTTTAGACACAGATGATTGGGAACAACTCATTTTTCTTTGCCACACTCTGCTGGATATCCTACTATGATATCCGACGTTCATCATCCTTTCCATTGTTTCAGCTGACACCTCTCTTGTTGGGCCATGTTTCTTTCAATTAGCCAAGTCCAACAGCTCATTAAGGTCTGAAAGCACACTCTTTTTACTGCAGGCTAGTTTGCATTTTTAATCTTGTGATTGTATTTGTGATTCTGTAAGACATTGAGTTTCATTTTTTTTGTACTTTCTCTGGGAAAAAAAATATGGCATGAATTAAAATAATTTGGTTGCGGCATGTTTCTCAGAGCCAGAATGTCCAGCTATGAAATCGTCAAATGTTTATCACAATGTTTGTCAAACACTGCTGAACTGGCTAGTGTTTCAGTACAGAACAGTGATGAAAATGACATTTGCAAAATCTGTGTAAAAGTCCCCAGTAAAATAGAGTGGCATTTCAGCAAATATGGCTGAAATGACTGACTCAGTTTCTGTGATGCTACTGCATTAATGTGATATGTAAGAAAACAGAAAAGCAGCTGTTATGGTCTGAACGGTCTGTCCAAATCTACATAGATAGGAATATTTTAGCATAGTTGCAGTGAATAAAGCCCAGATTAAAAAAACAAATGAACATTTGGCAGTTTAAGCAGAGAACTGGTAGGATGAGTATCTTTCACCGTATTCTCCATAAGTGGGAGAGTGCATGTGTGGCAAAGCGAACAAAGTGGGGATCAGGTGGCTGTTATTCCATGGGGAGTCTCTGTGTAGTCTGATCCCACAGTTGCACAGCAAAATGTCTTAATAGTTTGTGCTGAATTTATATTTAGAAGCCTGGGCAATTGAGCAAAACTAGAGTGACAGACTTCCCTTTAAATTGCATCTCTTCATTATATGCCTGAATACATCTTATACATATCAAAGCAGTCTGGCTCATAGTTACTTTGTAATCAGCAGCTGTGATGAGCACATAGTGTGATGAGACGACATTTCTCCACTGACCATGGTGCAACATATAGCAACATTCAGCAAAGTGCAAGTTACAACACAAACAATACAAAAAATAGACCTCACAGCAATGTAACAGTATATTGCAAAAGGGTTGTAAACTTTCCAGAGTGACTAGTATTGCACCTTAACTATGATATTTCACAAGAGTTAACATCATTGAACAAAGTGCAAGCAATAAATATAGATAAATAGACAATAAAGCAGAATGACCGTATAGCTTGAATGGGATGTAAATTTGAGACTGTACAATAAATACATAGTAGGGCAGTATAACAGTATAGTGTGCTTGTAAACCAGTATAGTGGGATGTAAACCATTATTCATTCAGGGGGGTTTTATCTTTTATGTTGATTCCAATAGGGTGGGGCGATTTAATTGAAAACTTATCGAAATTGACATTCAGAACCTATAATCGATCAAATTTTTCCAGGTCGATTATTTTGATTACTTTCTCTTTAAAAACACTACCGCGTGTGGAGGCATGTGATCCCGCTCCCTTGTTACTTAATTATGCCGACACGTTGAGCATGGAGAGCTTAAACACTGAGACAACTTGTCAGTGAAATATGAGGGCAAAAAATAAAAAATAAATAAAATAATCGTTCATTAATCATAATCGAGTTAAAGTGTTTTGATTTTAGGCCAAATCGCCCAGCCCTAATTCCAAGTATGTAAAAATGACCAGAAATGTACAGGTATATGCAAGTTTACACTCATCACTATATTTGCTTTTAACTGAAGTTCCAAAAAAGTTCTGTTTCCTTTTCCTCCTTAACTATCATGGCTTGTGCTGACATCTGTAATTGCAGAATGTAATATGGCTTGGAAATAATTGTCTGCCACAATGCAAGCAGTATGTACTAAAACATTTAGCTTTAGCCATGTTTTCCCAATAAGTGTTTACAGACAGCAAGAAAGTTCATCTTTGAGTAAGAACTACCAAAAATGTAAGAACTGCAAATTTACGACCAGAAGCATGTTGGTTTAAGTGGGTCGGGCTGACATTAGTTACAGGGGAAAGTTGCCAGCAACAACGATCAGTTCTGTCAACTGGTCAATAAGAGGCTATGTATAGTGTAAGTTAGGGTTCTAGGGGTCATAAGTTTCTAAACAGGTTGTTCTTTTGATGGCTGTAGATTGGCATCTTGCGTGTTTGGAAAAGGACTTTGCCAGAGAAACATTGCTATTAAAGCAGACGGAGGAAAAGAATGAACACTGAGCCCTGTAGCACGTTGCAGTATTTCTTACACATGAATTATAAGACAGGCCAAAGATGTGATTTAATTATGTACACAAGCATGTCGGCTCTGAAATGATGATTGATCCTGATAGAACCTAGTTACAGCAATAATGATTAAGGTCATTATAACCTGGTGCAATGTTGTTTCTCATTTGCTCAGTGTGATGAATTCTTCTGCGGAGGACGTGAGCATATTTCTCACACTGGTGGAATCACCATTTTCCCCCTCCATGAACATGTTTTAATAGCTAGTAACAAAGCTAAACAGTTTTAGCATTGTTTTTTTCCCCAGCCTTTTCTGGCTAATATCAGTCATTCTTATGCTGGTAAACTGAAGTGTAAGACTTTGTCTGTAAAAAGCCACCTTTTGGGAATTATGAGCTACCCCCATTTATTTTCAAATCTATTAAACTTAATTTATAAGGTTTCTGTTCGGAGTCTGGCTTTCAGTCAGGATTCACTGTAACAGTATTGAATGTGAACAAGCTTCAAATGCTTATTAGAATATCAAATTAGAGACGCTCAGCAGGGAGGAGTGGGTAAAAATTCCTAAAAACAGGAAAATTGAGACACCAAAGAATGGATTTGTGAGTAATAACTGAGTAGGGTGCCTTTTGTACAAGACACCAATGTTTTTTTCTGTGCAGATTTGTAAGTCTGCCACAGATGTTGTGCATAAAATATGAAAATAGGCCTAGTATGGATAAACCATAGCATAGAACCATGTGTGTAAACAATGCATTTCTGTATTTAGTGGGTACTTTTAACCATTGCTTTTTATAGTGGTAGGTAAATGTGACTTGAAGTGTTTAGCACATTAATTTGGAAACCTTTCAGTCTTTGCATGGTCCCCCTTTGGGGGCTTTTTTTTATTTGCTTGTTCTCTCTCTGTCTCCCTCTCTCTTTCTGTCTCCCTCTCTCTTTCTGTCTCCCTCTCTCGCTCTGTCTCCCTATCTCTCTCTGTCTCTCTCTCTCTCTGTCTCCCTCTCTCTTTCTGTCTCCCTCTCTCTCTCTCTCTCTCTCTCTCTCTCTCCCTCTCTCTCTCTCTCTCTCTCTCTCTCTCTCTCTCTCTGTCTCTC
>JBBIGB010304617.1:0-11229 GCA_037577075.1 Alestopetersius hilgendorfi | reverse complement strand
CTACTGATATATTTCAACAAAATGTTTACAAGTCATGGTTGTAAAAATAATGTTGATTTGACGTACAACTCAAATTTCACTTATATTTCGATGTTGAATCCATAGTCAGTTAACAACACCATTTCAACCATTTGGTATTCAACGTTGTTTTGACGTTGAATTAATGTTTTTTCATAAACTGACATTATTTCAACCACATTTAAACGTTTAAGGTCGGTCGAATGCCAGCTGGGACAGGAACAAAAACAGATCACCACAAGACCACAAGTGCAGACAGGACAAATAAGCGCAAAAAAACCCACAATAGCAACAAAACAACCGGACAAGACAACATTTAGTGCATTTTAAAAATAGCTCCAACACAAGTCTGAATAAGTACAGTATTATGACAGAGGATGGGTCTCTAGCAGCAGAAGGCTGTGTGTATAAAAATGCAGAATGGAGGTAGACAGCGTTAAAACTGTGAGGGGGGCAGTGGCAAGCTTCTCAAAGCACTTCATGATGATAGGTTTGAATGTGAAAGGACGACTATCCTTTGAGGCAGGACACTAACAACCTCATTGTTGGTTACAAGCAGGATAACTTTTTTTTTTTTTTTAATTCACACCCCTGGTGATTTTCTTGACTGTGATCATCTCCATGCCTTCACTTTGTGCTTTCAAAACCCTGCTGTGGTAAAGCTAATTTCCTGCACCGGGGCTCACTTAGAACTTTACTACTGATGGTCAACAATGCCCCTCTGTCTGCAGAGAGCCTCTGAGATCAGGCAAATGAATGAACCCTCAACGCTGGCCCTGCACAGGCAGCCCTAGCGTCATCCTGAGAGAGGTTTGTGGGTTTGTCCGCGTCCACAGGTCAGTAGGTGACATTCTGGAATTTGGGGTGCGGGATGCAGGAAAGCCCACTCAGGGCCATTGTGGGTTTTATGGGTGAGTTACGCCCAAGCCCCTTTACCACTAACTGGCCTTTAAGCTAAACATTAAATGAATGACCATTTGTGTGAGCTGCTTACGTCCACCACAAAAGACAAAACTATTCATCAATACTTTTAAACGATACCTGTGTTATTAGAATACTGGATTTATAAGATAATTATGTCATTTAAAAAATGGCATTTTGTTTCATAGACAGTTTGATTGATGCCTGGCCATTACCCCAACAGGGACTTTATGGACACATAGACTATAATGTGGAGTTAGTTTCCCTTTGCAGCTATAGCAGATTCCACTCTTCTTGGAAGGCTTTCCACAAGATTTTGGAGTTTCTGTGGGAGTGTGTGCCCATTCATTCTGTCGAGCATTTATGACCCCAGGCGCTGATTTTAGGATGAGATGGTCCGTCTCGGAATCTCCATTCCAGTTCATCCCAGAGGTGTTAGATGGGGTTGAGGTCAGGGCTCTGCGCAGGCCAGTAAAGTTGCTCTACACCAAACTCATCCAACAATCATGCTGGAATAGAAAAACAGTATCCACAAAATGTCTCGGTATGCTGAAGCATTAAACCAGTCCCTACGACCCCTGTGATCAGAGGGTTGTGGGTTTGAATCTCAGGACTGCTAGCGGCACTGCCAAGGTACCCTTGAGGAAGGTACTGTCCCAACACACCGCCCTCTGTTGGTGGTTGCTCACTGCCTAACTTGGTGAATGAGTTAAATGCACAGAAAGTATTTCTCACTGAGTTCAGCTGTGACTATAAAGGACCACTTTACTTCAGTGGAAGTACGAGGCCATGTGCATTTAATACAGAGGTGTCTCCCAATATTGTGTCCATGTATTGTATATTAAATCACTGAACCAGGCTGCACAATACATGATAGAGAAATCGGAAATCAGCCCCAGATTCCTGATGCCTGACGCCCCCTGTCCAGGCAGATTCCAGTAGGGGGCAGAGAGAGGAGTGTGGGCTGAGCTCCGTCCTGCCACAGGAGGATCGAGGAGGAAACGGAAGTGGGTTAACTCGATCTTTGTTGTTGTGGGGGTTTGGGATGTGGCAGCTGGACAACAGGGCTCACGTTGGTTATCTGACACCGGTACTTAGTCTTAGACAAACATATTTGGTTTCTTTAGTTCGAGGGGCTCGTCGAGGGGGTACATATTTGACCAAACTGCGAGCTGGAAGCTGAGGAGGGCCCGTTTAGCACGTTAGCCTCCGTTAGCCTTTAGCGTAAACAGTAAACACTGGCCTGGACAGAGCTGTTATTTACTGGTTTTAGGATCGTTTTTTTTGTTTTACCTGCAGTTGTCTTTTTGTCATATTCACATCATTCACAATGGATGTGAATTTGACCATTTCTCTGATGAGGGGTCAGATGGGGGTGGTTATTGAGAAGGCTGTGAACGCTGCGGTGGAGACGGTGCTGGGCGAGATGATCCGAGTGGTCAGCCTGAAGTTCGAGGAGTTCAGGAGAGAGATGACGGCCAAGGAGAAGGAGAACGAGAATATCAGGAACATGCTGGAGATGTCGCGTTGTCAGATGAAGACCATGCGGAGGTATGTGAGCGCCCTGACGGCTAAAGAAGACCGACAGGCCCTGCAGAACCGCAGACCCGTGTTGGTCCACTTCGAGCCGGGCAGGGTGCGTGTGCCCCAGCCGGGCAGAGGCTTGGTCCCCCCCAGGAGGAGTGTGTCCTCTCCTGCTGAAACTCAGAACCCCCTTCCTAAACCAGTTCAAATCGCAGAACCCACATGGGAGAAACAACCGACCCCACCCAAAATTCAAAATGTGACCCAAGAAATTGTACAAGCTGAGAGCTTTACAACCCACGAGAACTACAGCCAGGAGGTGCCTGCACCAAATCTGCATCTGGAATCTGTGAAAGGTAAGAGTACTCCTGACCTGACCTGGCTTGACCTGACCTGACCTGACCTGACCTGACTTTAAAGGGCCCATATCCTGATTTTTTATTGTTTTGTCTTTTGGTTGAGGGCCACATTTGTTTGGTTTTCTGTAGCACAAACAGTCAATCAGTTTCACATGACAATTTAAAAGTATTTTTAAAAAAGCATGAACCTGAGAAATGAGAAATACGCTTTCCATAATGTGTCCATAAACAGTTGCATGCAGGTCAGACATAACTCTGTTGAAGATATACATTGATTAAAGTATGTTAAAGTGATTTTTTGTTGTTGTTTTTTTTTGTAGGAGAGACCTCAAATTCTACTGCGACGGAAAGCGAGGGTCTGGTGGCTGAAAGCAGTGATCCTTTGTGGGGTCAAACACCTCCAGCTTCTTCAGAGGTGGAGCACACAGACACAGTGGACTCCAACCTGCAGCTTATTGCTGATAATGGTGAAGTATTTAACGCAGCCATGTCAGCCTGTGGAGGGTTTCCTTTCAAGATTAAACAAGAGGAAGGAGAGGTTGAAATTGTCCAGGTGAAGGAGGAGCCCGTGGAAACGGCCAACTTTGACTGTCCCAGAATAGAGCTGTGTCAGCAGACAGCAGAAGCAGGACCAGGAGTCTCTCTAGAACTGCCGCTGACGCAGCAGTGTCCTCAGATTTCGTGTTCTTCCGTGACTGAGCCAGGCTTTACTGGTGTGGACCCAAGCACATGTAAGTTGAAACTGAGCATTCTGTCATCCCCTCTCTACTCAGGAGATCTCATTAAGATGTATTTATTATTTGAGAGCCTGGTGCTGGTTATTTTTGAAAAAATATGCACACATTTCTTGTCATTTGTGGTTCTCGCTTAATTGCACAGTTTCTTAAGTGATGCAGGCTTTTAGGTACCATAAACAGTGACTGGTTATTTAACACGCCTCCAGTCATGTTCAGTTGCTCTATGCTATTGCATGTCAGGAAGTTAATAAATACCTTTGCTCCACAAACAAGTGGAAGAAGTGGGTGTTGACTCTCACCACCTGGTGACTGTTATTCAAGGCTGGAGAGATCTACTGGAGGAAACTGGCTGCAACACTGGGTTGAATAAAACATTGTATGTATATTTCCAATGCAAAACAAAGTCCTTCTAGTCAACGTTTAGGTGTGTTAGTATGCGAGTTAGAAAACGTTATCATAAATATCTAGTCTTGCTTAGCATATTTTCCCCCCAAGTAACCGTAACATAAAATAATCAAACACGGTAACGGTCTTTGCAGTGATCAATTTGACTTTTATATTTATAATTCCAGTAGTTTAAGGACCTGCAACTAACAACTCTTTTGATTAGTGTTCGATCTGTTTATTAGTTCTCCCATTATCGGATAAAACACACAATTTAACAATTTATATTGTAGGTTGTTTTAAAAAGAAAGTACACAAAATATTTTTATAATGCCCAAAGAAACCTGAGCTGTTAAAATATTAATACATTATAAATACTGAGACATAAAAAACCCAACCTAAATGTTTACAGGCTTTGTTACAACAGCCAGCAGGCCACAGACTATTGTTTCTGCAATAACACTTGCACACTTCCTCACTCACTCACGCACACAAACTTTCTCTCTTTTTTCAGGAACCATGAGCTGGTTGGTTAAATATAATTGTCCTGAAATACTGAAGTAAATTTGACTTAAACCCTTTAGGCTTTATCTCGACTTAACACCAGCTGTTAGAGGAGAGAAGCTACATAAAGGAGAGAC
Organism: Alestopetersius hilgendorfi; assembly: GCA_037577075.1. NCBI lineage: Eukaryota > Metazoa > Chordata > Actinopteri > Characiformes > Alestidae > Alestopetersius > Alestopetersius hilgendorfi. The sequence goes on along the minus strand of JBBIGB010304617.1, from coordinate 6,645 downwards.
TAAAATTCCTCAGACACAAGTCTAAACTTGTTTCATTGATGAAGATTTTGTAGTAATGTACCTCATCATCCAGCATGTTTTCATTTGATCCCGTCTCTGCGTGCTCTCAAAGTCTCAAACTCGTTTCCGCTCCTCTCACCTTCTTGGGCACAGATGTTAGTTTGCAGCTAAAACTCTACTCAGATTTAATGGAACGTACTTGAATTTAATGGAATCAAATTAAAACCATTAAAGATCATTCAAATAGACTTGCATGGGAAAAAAAGTCACCTGATTTACTTGACTACGTCCATCTGCAGCATTTTAGGTCGCAGAATTATTAATGGTGGCTTAGGTGAGATAATGTAAACAACTCCATAGAAACAGGCTTATGGTTAACTTGTATAGCTTTGGCCTTACCAAAGTGCATTCACTTTATTAAATCACTGGCATGAATAACAAGGAGAATATTCAAAGAAAGAGAAATGGTTCAGATTAACCAGTTGTCTGCATACCTCTGGGAGGACAACTTTAGTTCATTCTTTGAATATCAATTTTCTTGGATTTTTTTGGGCACCCGAATAGGCAGGACTTCTTGATTACAAGCAGTATAAGCCATCATGTCCAGTTATACACCACCCTGTTTATTTAAAATAAGACAAGATTTCAGCTTTTGGAGTATGTTTTGATATTTTTTCAGGATTTAGCTGTCCTAAATCATCCCTAAATCTATCATTCAAGCAGGAGCTCACTCTATAAACATAACTTATGTCCTGTGATGTGATGTGAAATGTTCATTTATAAATGGGCACTGACACGAAGACTCTTGCTGGTTTGAGGTCTCCGTGCAATCAGGAAGTTTAAGGGTCTCTGGACCAGAAGCAAAGGTGAGTGTTTCTCTTTGCAGTCAGTACTACCTTCTCAGGGCCTCAGTGACCTGAATAAGAAACAGTAATCAGAACCGAGCAGCGTGCTGAATTATGAATGAGTATCTGGAAGGTAAATGATTTCTTGTCCTGTGGTGCAGCATGAAGCAAAGGGATATTCTGAACTACTTTCTTCCAAGATTCATTCATGATTTAGCACTTAATCTGCATATCAGTTATTTCTGTAAGGGTGTAGGCTACACATACATTATTTTTTTATTCGAATTGTTCTAAGTAAATGAAGAAGGATTGCGTGGTTGTTTCTAGAGAGACCTCTGACCAGCACGGAAAGGACCCGAAGATACAGAGAAAGACTAAATGCTGATCCTGTCAAGCGAGAGGCCAAGCTGCAGAAGAGACGACAAAGGTCAACATTTTCTTATTTATGAGCAAAGTGTTATAGTGAATTATGCAGTAATTTAAACAGTTTGTATTTGTTGCCTTAACAAGTGTTCCTTTTTTCTCCTCCAGATACTGGGAAAGAAAAACCCAAGAGGAGATAAGTAAATTTCTCGTCATGGAAAAGAAGATGAAACTTTAGTGGAGATGAGCGTCAGCCACACTGTGTCCGCGGACAAAATTCAAACCTTCTAATTGATGTTAATTTTATATATAAATGTATTATCATCAGTTATTAATTAAGGCTCACTTCTGCTATTTAGAACAAGATTTTAAGGTATTGCTTTGTAAAGAATCAGACTGTATATATTGAGTAATTTTTTTTACTTGAATTGTATATTGCTTAATATTGATATCCAAAATATACTATATTCCATATTCAGCTGTGTGACTAATCAAAAATAAATCTATTTTATGCTGATTATTTCCTTGTGTGCGTGCATATGTGATAAAAATTTTACAAAGTGGGTGTAAGTGAAAAATGCATTGACTGTTTTTTTTATCGGCTTCTTTCCCGTGTAAGCTTTTGCGGGGCTGTGTGATGTCATGAATTGTTAACAGGAAATGAAGGAGAAGCGCGGTAGTGCAATCCTTATTTATGGACAAGAAAATGAATGTCATTGCAACATTTTTTGCTAAAAACCATCAGGTTAAATTTGGCAGTGCGTTTTATCGACCCCCTGTATCAATGTGTTTTCAGATGCTGAGTCTCAGCTGGCCATGGCGGGTGGCCAGAGGCAGGTGCATCCATGGTGTAAGGACCTAAACCTGTTTGAGGAATATAAGCGCAAACGGATAGAAGTACGTAAGCGCAGCGAGACCCGGCGGCGAGAGCTGGAGCAGTCGCTGCCTCAGGCTCTGCTGGCCGACCTGGTTAAGGAACGGCGGGAGAAGACTCGCCTTCGAGTGGCCCGTTGGCGAGCCAAGCGCAAGCTACAGGCCTGCCTGATGTCACAGGCGGCACAATTAAACGGAGCACCAGCACACTCAGTGTTCACTCAGCGTGGCACTCGGAGGCGAGGAGGGGCAACTGGACAGCAAGGGGCTTTTGTCCTGGGCAGAGCCAGCACATCTGAGACTGGAGCATACACCCTGCCGCTGCAGATAGGATCCAGTCCTTTACTCGCAGCACAGAGACTCAGCATGGCCGAGGGTCAAATGCAGCCTGGATCCTCCTTGTTTTCGCAGCATAGAACTCCCACAGCCAGCTCTGAGATGTTCCAGTGAGAGGACTGTTAAACGTGTTTAAGTAGCTCAGGTTAGGTTTTGGTTTAGTAATACCATCAAAATGTTAATTTATTACACACATTTTTGAAGGATATGAAAATAAGGACTTTTTATGAGAAGGAATGATGATCAGGTGAACCGCCGGTCAGCACACTAATATTGGATATTTACACTTCTCACTTCATTTCCTGTCCAAGCCACAAAAGACGCGTCCATTCCACGTACAGTTGGTCACATACATGTGTTTGTTAGAAACGTACAAATTCATTTTGCATGATTGGCTGCTTTTCCAGGGAATTCTGGAAGGAGCAGTTGGTTTCTGTCTTTGGAGTTCTCAGAGAGTGAGCAGATGACCTGTTTGCAGCTTATTATTTATGGCGACATTTAATAAGCAAAGGCTCCCTGTCGTCAGGAGATCACGGGTTGGATTGTGCCGCAGCCGTGCATAGTTGAGAATCCAAGAGTGCATAATTGGTCTCTGGAGGGTCAGCTGGCCTTTCCTATCATGCAGCGCAATATGAGCTAATGTGGGCCTCTGTTAGCTGCAGAAACAGAAATGGCAGGAAGCATTTGTCTCCAAGCATGCTGTCCAATGCCGTTGCATTAGTGGCAGTTCAAAAAGTACAGTAGTGCTTCTTGTGTCTTAGAGGAAGCAAGGGCTAGTCTTCACCCTCCTAGCCTGGCAGCATTGTATGAAATGACTGAATTGGACCTGACTGAATTGGGAAAATTTGAGCATAAAAAAAAACATTTAATAAAAAATTCAATAATTAGACATCTAATGCCTTCATCTAATGTCTTATACGTTAATGGTCAGATACATATCAATCCAAGGCACCTTGGCTGTTTATTTTATGTGTAGCATCTTCAGTCACAGCCCAAGTACTGTACCAGTTCAAGGTTTGCATGTAAAGAAGTGCAGATCAAATACCTGGAAGTGTCCCCAGTTGGTGTTTTGGATGCATCTGGAGGTGACTTGTGTGGCCCTGTAGTCAAGTTTCCCAAAATGCATTTCACAAAGTGTTGGTAGCAGTGAGTTTCACCGCTATAACTACAAATTGACCATTGGCCTTATGCAAGGCAGACATTGCAAATATATATATATTTTAATTATTTTAATTAATATATTTTCAAAAATAAACAAATGCAGGCATAACGGTGTATGCTGTAAATATCAGTTACAGTTACAGTGAAGATAAAGGTTAAAATATAGGGCCTGATGTTAAGAGCTGAGCTGTGATGACCGTCGGTGAGGATGCTGCTGCTCCCGTCCCCGAGAGTCTGGACTCTGAGCTGAACATGCTCGGCCCAAGAGTGGGAGTCCCTGCTTGACAAAGTCAGTATTGAGAAAGTGGCATGAATATGTTCCAGACGGACTCTGCTGGGGCAGGAGGAGCCATCTGCAGCAATCAGACTGGCAGTACAACCACAGCAATAAAGATGGAACTGTACAGCCATTGGAGCTGCTAATACTCCCTCTTTTCTCATTAAAAATGTATCAAGTACATTGAGCTCATGAGTCGCAGATGATGAAATGAATACCAGACAATGCCTGAGAAATGTAGGTTAAATGTTCACTTAAGGTCTTTTTTTATTGAAAACACTATAAATGTTTCATTGTTTATAACAAATACCAGTAGTTGTGCTGTTTAAATGTTTTATCCACTTGACTAATAAAAAGATCCCTGATATTTCGGTTGTTTTACGTGATATGCAGTCGTCTGGAAAACAATACAGTGCAGAAAAATGTAGGATAATATACTACTGATAATAGTGTTTCACTCTGGATGATGCATAATCAGACTGTACAGCCCCTGGCAAAACTGAAGAAATCACCACTCCTTCACTCAGATCTTTTGTTTCGTAACGAGTATGGTTACAACATTTTTAACATAAAGCCCATTTAAATAGTTTTTATCGAGGGTCAAGGAAAAAGTTGTGGACTTATAATGGAATCACTGTTATTTGCTTTATTACATACTAAATACAAATACAGTCAAACTAGTTTGTAGTTAAAAGAGAGTGCTTGCAGACCTAAACAAGCTTTTGGACTAGGCCTAAGTGAGAGTTATATTAAAACAAGAAGAAAGTCCAGCACAGGGTGAGGCAGATGTTATTGTTCCTATCCAGCTGTTTGTGTAACTTCTAGTAAAAGTGTAAACAAAATGGGAGTTATTTTGTGAGAAACTGGGTGGAAATACTAAAGTAAAACCAGGACTGACACCTAAACAGAAGAAAACAGGGTGTGGATGATTTGATGTAAGTGAACCTGCATTGGCTGAGGAGCTGATGCTGGAGCTTTAGTCTGAAGCCATTGAAATGAAACGTAGAACAATGACTGAAAAAAGCAATCTAATCATCGACAGTCGTCACACGGGTGCATGTTGAAACTTTGGAGACTTCAAGAAGGGCACAGCTACTTAATGACATGGCCAGCCTTAATCTCAAGCCCATAGAAGAATTAAGGTTGAAATTAAAAAAAAAAAAAAGGTTAATTACAAGGTAATCGTCCTGCAAAGATGTCGACCTATATTAGAGAAAACGTTTTTAGTGATTCCATGATTTCTTCCTCTGTATGATCCAGAAAAGATATGCCATTATTTAAACTCGTGTTAACACATTTATTTAAGGTGTGTTTTACAAAGCCAGAATGTTCAACTAATAAAGTAACAAGTCATTTTGTGTAATATGCTTGTTACGGAATAGAAAAGCCGGCTAAACGTTCTCTGCGTGTGGTGATTCCACATTTTTGCCAGGTGTAATAAAAAAACCTCAAAACATCTTTAAATGTATGTGTTCACAGGCCTGCATTTTAGTGGTTTGCTACTATGTTCCATTCCAAATAAGGGAGATTATCAGTATAAAGACTCGTCCCTTGCAGTGCATTCATCTGCCATTATCTTTTGGCAACCTAACTCCTTTTTACACAGAACAACTGATCATCCACTGACAATCTTATTGCTGATCGCTCCTGGAAGCGTGTAGAAGAGCAAGGCAAGAAACAAGGCCAGGATCAGCAGCAGCACGGCAATTATAATGTACTTCTTATAGTTCTTCCAGATCAGATGGAAGAAACACTTAAAGGGATTCACGAACCAGGAGAATGTGGTGTCAGGCCGACTAGAAAGAGAATGAAACGGTAACTTAATAAATCTTATACCATATTTAATGCCATGAAAGCCTGGGTGAAAAACTATCATAACAATAATACGTAGAGTTTTAGTCTTACTTGGGTTTTTCTAGAGGTTCTGGCTCCTTGCGTGCACGACCTACTGGGTTCTTCTCTGCTTCTTCAGCGGTCACCAAGTGGAACTCAGCCTCCACCTTCCCCTAGATAAGTAAGTCCAGGTTAAAACATTCAGCAGGGTACTGTCATATAGAGTTTATCAATCATACACCTTCCCCAATCCATATGAAACTTGTTGTGACTTTAAGCCCACAAAATAAGAGGTTAATGTCCCTCGGTGGTTGTGACCCTTCATGCTAGCACTCCCTTGAAGTGTATGGCGAGTTGGACATAGGGGGCGCTAAAACTTCTCAACAACTGCTTAAGCAAACTTTTGTAATTCAGTGTGTTTACATTTGGCTACATTTGCTCACACCTTTTTCAACAAAATAGCTGCCAGCAGTCAACCACAATTCACCAGTCAATACATGCCTCTGGGACTAGCCAGCCTTAATGAAATTATGTGGACCATATAGATATGTTTTTTCGTGTGTTCACTACAACCAGCTATAACTGTATGTGTTATAATCAGTCATGTGTTTTTCTGACATGGTCTGATCTTCAAATATTTACGTAACATTCACAAAATTTAAATTTCCACTAAGAATAAAATATACAACAAACTTCTTAGTCTGTTATTACCACAAACACTAACACTAGCAATAACACACATGAGGTGGAACACAAAAGACCACATGACATCATTAAAAACGTGTCCATGGTAGTCACATTGTGTACTGCGATGGGGTGTCTAGTCATCCTAACAGTTTAATTTCTCTTCCCTCTCCTAATAGTACTTCCCTCATCTGGGGTGAGAGTGTGTGTGTGTGTGTGTGTGTGTGTGTGTGTGTGTGTGTGTGTGTGTGTGTGTGTGTGTGTGTGTGTGTG
>JBBIGB010304511.1:0-11241 GCA_037577075.1 Alestopetersius hilgendorfi | reverse complement strand
CTAATAAACAATCACTACTGTACTAATAAACAATCACTACTGTACTAATAAACAACCATCACTGTACTAATAAACAATCACTGTATTAATAAACAATCAGCAGTGTACTAAAACAATCACTACTGTACTAAAACAATCAGCAGTGTACTAATAAACAATCACTACTGTACTAGTAAACAATCACTACTGTACTAACAAACAATGACTGCTGTACTAATAAACAATCATTACTGTACTAAATGACTACTGTACTAATAAACAATCACTACTGTACTAATAAACAACCATCACTGTACTAATAATCACTACCATACTAATAAACAATCACTACTGTACTTATAAACAATCACTACTGTACTAATAAACAACCATCACTGTACTAATAAACAATCACTACCATACTAATAAACAATCACTACTGTACTAATAAACGATCACTACTGTACTAATAAACAATCACTGTACTAATAAACAATCACTATTAATAAACAATCACTACTGTACTAATAAACAATCATTACTGTACTAATAAACAATCACTACTGTACTAATAATCAGTTACTACTGTATTAATAAACAATCCCTACTGTACTAAAATAATCACTACTGTACTAATAAACAATCATTACCGTACTATTAAACGATCACTACTCTACTAATAAACAATCACTACTGTACTAACAATCACTACTGTACTAATAAACAATCGCTACTGTACTAAAAACAACCACTACTGTACTAATAAACAATCATCCCTGTACTAATAAACAATTACTACTGTACTAATAAACAAATACTACTGTACTAAATCACTACTGTACTAATAAATAATCATCCCTGTACTAATAAACAATTACTACTGTACTAATAAACAATCACTACTGTACTAAATCACTACTGTACTAATAAACAATCACTACTGTACTAATAAACAATCACTACTGTACTAATAAACAACCATCACTGTACTATTAAACAATCACTACTGTACTAATAAACAATCACTGCCATACTAATAAACAATCACTGCTGTACTAATAAACAATCATTACTGTACTAAATCACTACAGTACTAATAAACTATCACTACCATACTAATAAACAATCACCACTGTACTAATAAACAATCACTACTGTACTAATAATCAATTACTACTGTACTAATAAACAATCACCACTGTACTAATAAACAATCAATACTGTACTAATAAACAATCACTACTGTACTAATAAACAATCACTACTGTACTAATAAACAATCAGTACTGTACTAATAATCAATTACTACTGTACTAATAAACAATCACTACTGTACTAATAAACAATCACTAATGTACTAATAATCAATTACTACTGTACTAAAATAATCAGCACTGTACTAATAAACAATCATTACTGTACTAATAAACAATCGCTACTGTACTAAAAACAATCACTGCTGTACTAATAAACAATCATCCCTGTACTAAATCACTACCATACTAATAAACAATCATCCCTGTACTAATAAACAATTACTACTGCACTAATAAACAATCACTACTGTACTAACAAACAATCACTACTGTACTAATAAACACCACTACTGTACTAAAACAATCAGCACTCTACTGAATAGTCCTAATTACTGTATTGTACTAATAAACAATAATTACTGTACTGATAAATCATTACTGTATTGGTTATCATTACTGTACAGATAAATCAATCTTGTAACAATATCACTGGGTAACACATTTTTATTAATTGTGTTTCACTGCGGTTTTTGATGTTTCTTAGTGAAAGTTTGGATGCTGATTCAGAAAATCCCATCAGTCTTTTCCTCCCTTCAGTGGTTCTAGACATAAACTAATGTTTTTCATTATAAGGTAGTTGTAATACTGCTATTATTTTCATATTAGTCTCACTGATGTGTGTGTCTCAATGCGTGTGTGTCTCAATAGGAACCCTGTTATCTACATGTACAACAAACAAACAACACACAAACAAAATGAATATGCATGAAGTTATAAGTAGAAGAAAAGAGCTTGGACTTAGGGACACTCTCTCGCTGTAGGACAAACCCGTCTAACTCGGCCCAAACCAGAGGAACTGCATGGAGCTCCAGAATTATTTCCCACTTCTGGGAAACCTCACCATTTTTAACCTCTCACAGTTCAGCTCTGTCCTTTCTACCATTTCATGATCTTCACTGGACTTGAACTGTTTGAATTTCAATAAAAAAAGCTTGAAACACTGGGGTGTTCTAAAACTTTTGACTGGTAGGGTGTAAAATAGAGCTCTAATTTACTTAATTTGACTACTTGACTTATTTCCAATCTCACACAGCTTCACAAAACTGAATGCGCCTTAATGCGCCGACTCACTGCAGTTGGCTTCGTCAGAGCGGTCACTGCAGTCGAAGCTCCCGTCGCAGCGCCACATGCCGTGGATACAAACTCCGTTGCTGCAGAGGAACTCCTGTTCCCGGCAGGGCGCTCGTGTGGCCTTGTGGCCGCAGTTCTCGGGCCATTCGTCCGAGCCGTCGGTACAATCGGCGTCCCCGTCACACGCCCACAGCTGGGGCACGCAGACGGAGTTGTTGCACTGGAAGGAGCCGGAGGTGCAGGTGGGGATGGCGCAGGAGGCCTCATCGCTGCCGTCAGGACAGTCTGACTCCTCGTCACACACAAATGAGTCGGAAATACACTGACCACTGGCACAGCGGAACTCATCTTCTGTGCAGCTCTTCAAAACTGAAGAGAGAGACAGGAGTTAAACATCATATCAAACTGACCACAGGTATCCTGAGTTTAATAAAAACAGCAGCAATCTTAACGCTATTTTCAAACATTTAAATAGTAACAGAGACACAGTCATACCACAGCCATCCTCGTCCGCTCCATTCTCACAGTCCGCCTTTCCGTCGCAGCGCCAGCTGGAGGGCACGCACTGGTTCAGCCTCCCACCACAGCTGAACTCGGACGACTGGCACGTCTTCTTACCTAGAAATGAGTCAAAACGGTTCAAGTGTCGTCATTAAAAACAGAGACAGCCTGAGAGTACGGTGGAGTATGTCTTCTATATTGTTTTACTTCTTAAAATGTTTAAGCTTCTTGATTTAGTAACATTTTTATTCTAATTTATTTTGTTTTCTTCTTCCTGTAAAGCACATTGAATGACATTAGTGTATGACAATGGGCCGTATAAATAAACTTGACCTGACTTGAAAGGAAAAAATGGAGTAAAACAATTTAATTCAGGTCCTGCGTGGTGAAGGTAGTGGTGTAGAGGGCGTGACTCACTGCAGGTCGCAGGTAATTCGTCGCTTCCGTCCCCGCAGTCATCCATGTCATCACAGACCCAGCGGTTGGTGATGCATTTCCCGTTTCCGCACTGGAACTGCCACTGGCTGCAGGACGCTGCACCTGAACAGGTAGAGGGAGACCGTTAAGACCATTAGCGTCACTACATTAAAGCCCAAACCATACGAAGAATAAATGTACATATTTTCCAGACAATTTTTATTTTTAGTTCTCATTATGGCTGCTAGTGCTCATACTTATGCAGCATAATTCTCTCCATGTTTAAAAATTACAGCGAGTCTATGGGAGATTACTGAACAGCTACACAGTCTGAGCAAGGTCTGGTACACAGACACAGAAGCGCTAAAATACTGGACCTCAAGAGCCACAGGTATCTTTTCACTAAGAAACACTGGAGGTCAAACAGTGACCATGGAAAAGGGTGTAGGCTGCTGATAATGTATAACCTGAGAGTTTAATGTTTAACAACATACACTGGGACACAGTAAAGATACCAGCAGGCGCTGTACACAGAAATTACTCACAGGATGTAAATAAAACAGGTAACCACTTATTAAAAGTCCAGAAGGACAAATGACATCACAAGTATAAAGACAGGGATCGAAAAAGAGATACAGACAGAAATGCAAAGAGAGATACAGGGACGGGTGAGTTTCCTGAGGCATGTGTTTGGTGTTGAGGTGGATGCAGGCTGTTGGTGTCACAACCACATTCTTGCTTTTTTTTTGGTCTTTGTTGGCCCGGCTGGAGCCTTGAGCCGCCCGCTCTGCTCTGACCGCTGACATTCAGCTTTCTCTTTAAGACAATAGTGAGAGGAGGAGTTTAGGAATCACACCACCGGTTACTCACTGGTCTCGCAGGACAATCCGCATAATTCAGATACTACAGAGACACGGGGGGGCGGAGAGAGACCGTAACAGTAACACATGAGAGAACTTTGTGAAGTTGATCTGAACCAGAAGGATGCTTTAGCAACCAGGGTTACCAAAAAACACACGTCATTCTTGGCTTGATGCAACACGCTTACGCACAACAGGCTCTGAGAGTAAACTGTGCAGTAAAAAAAGATTCTGCTTCACAAAATATGATTTAAAAAATAAAATGGGAGAGGAATGGGTAAAGTACGACTACCTACACTAGAGAGAGAAAGAGAGAGAGAGAGAGAGAGAGAGAGAGAGAGAGAGAGAGAGAGAGAGAGAGAAAGAAAGTGAGATAGAGAGAAAGAGAAATAAACAGTAAAAGACTGAGAGAGAGATTCTGGGAAATCAGCCCCAAAGTGATCTCCTTTCACTGTGCGTGTGTGTGTGTGCGTGTGTGTTTATATATTCCTCTCCTTAAACCATACCAGCTGTCGTACATAACTCTGCATTACTTTCTGCATTACGGCTCCCCCTCTTCTTTTCCTCCGTTTGTGGAAGTAGTGTGTGAGATAAAAGTGGAAAACACCAACAGCCCTAGTCTTTCGCCACCTGAACCAAAAACGCCCAGCGTGTGTGGGAATATGCGAAAGCTGCTTTCATAAAACAGCATTTGCACAATAGGGGAAGAAAAAATTAACAGCTGCAGGTCAGGCTTCACCATCTTTGGTTTTATAGGGTTATAAAAGGAAGCTTTACACATTAAACATTAAACAACTTCAGAAGTCTCACACAGTTTCACAACATATTATAGTAATAAAACAATAATTAAAATACTACTAATAATCATCTTTTCAATTCACATCACCCACTCCTACCCCAAAGTGGCAAATACTCTAGAATGGTGTATGAAACACAGCAAGGTAAAGTAAAACTGGCAGAACACCACCGGACCCACCATTCAGCCCCCAGCCCTCTTTAGGTTTCCCATACCTTCATTCTTTATTTACATTGTAGATGCTGAAAGTAGGTCATATTCCACCCCAGCTCCACCCTTCACTTAAACCTGACCCTCAAACACAGCGACTACCTCCTCTGTACTTCAGAGGACTTAGACAAATACCTTATTTTGAACTGGAATGGCCGTTTAATGTGCTTCCAACTTCCTTTCAGATACTTCTTTACTATAATCACTTAGTACTTTACTTATTAGCTGCACAGTAGTTAAATAATTCACAGTATTTTCTGACAGAGTGTGGATGCACAACATTCCAGGCCAGGTAATATAATACAGGTGATATTATATCATAGGTTAGAAGATAGCCAGCATCAATATATTCAATTATAATAGCCTACACAAGTGACCCAAACTAATGTGGACAGTTGTGACAGTTCATGTGGTTCTATTTATGACTAAGGGTACCTTGTAGTGTTTAGATTCACATTTTAGTCGACTTTCTTTGAGGGAGGCTACAGTCTTAACTGAGGGGGTCAGATCCCGCTGTAAAGTTCCCCAGTTAATGGAAATTAGGATGAATAACCAAACACTCTATGTCAGTTATAGCACCAATAATAGAATGATATATTAACTGAGTAGGCATAAGCACACCAAATTTTTTTTTTTTTTCAAACTAGGGGTGGGCGATACGGCAAAAATATCACATCACAATTTTTTGCAGTAATTTATTTTTATCATGGTATTTAAATTAATTTGTAACTATAGATTTTTTTTTTAAATATTTAGCAAGTTACTGGACAGTACAACCAAACCATTGTTGGTTCAGCGCTGTTTCTATAAGGCAGGCATTAAGCAGACTAGCAAATAGTGCAATCTGGCTGAGGAAAAAATTAGGAAGAGTATAGAACTGCCATAGATAGATAGAATGTAGTTTATATAGACAATGTTACGATCTCTCTGCTTTGGCAGGTAGTCGGAACATAGATCGTCTTCGCGGTATCATATTGTCATATTGACCACCTAAACACATGAAATATTACTATAAACATGAGTTCATGCATCAGGTCCTGCTGGTGTGGGTTTCCTCCCTTTCAGTGAACCAGCAGGTATATATTAGGACACTGTACAGGCTTAATTCTTTTTTTAACAAGACACCATGACAGCCCTATTAAAATCCTTACATAAATAAGTAAAGTAAGCGGAAAAAATGATTTCTGTTCTTCTGATTCTGATATCTGATCCTTTCAAGAGCTCAGCTTACCATTATTATGATGACCTTTCCTGCTATTGTCCGGATGTTCAAGTGCCGTCGTGTCAGTTTCACTGTTGATACGAAAATGGTGCCAAACCAGATCAAAGGTCCTACAGAAATTTCACTTTCTCCTTAGTGTAAAATCCCCACAGGTTTAAAGTAGGGTGAAAAACCACACACTGACTGACACGTGGTGAAGCGGTTGTGAAGCCACATGTAGAAAAAAAGGGTTCTTCCATTATGGAAAGAGTCTGTTCCTAGTATTTGGGTCAACGTTTTGTCCAGAATGGACAAAATAACTTTAGACAGCACAATATGCACCACTGGAATGCAGGAGGATCACCTGATACTTCCTTGCATTTACCCCCTTTTAGTCCCCCAGCACATAGTATATACAGTATATATTATATATACACACACACTATATATGGATAACACTGGAGTTAATATACTTACTACACACATTATAGCATGGATTGTTAGAGCCTGGCCAATAAAAACAGCTTACCTCCCACCCTGACCCAGATTTAAAGCAGCTAATTTAGTTTAAAAGCCTTTACTTGGCAAGACTAAAGAGGTTTTATATAAATGTGCTTTAGTTAAAGCTGCTTATGAATGTATATGATTGTCACTTGGGGGAGCTGTGTAATAAATTTTGTCTTAAACATTTTCTCAGTCATAAAAATATAAAATTACCGCAGGATGAGTGGGTTCTATTTTCTACACACCTGTGTGTTTGGATCACATGTGGTCACATGATTCTGATATGGGCATTACTTCGGAAACAAGATGTTGAGGATATTGTGTGAATTTGAAAGTATAAGCCATTATAACTGCCACGTTAGTCAGCCACTAACGCTAGAGGCCAGATTGAAAATAGAGAAGAAATTCTACCATACAGGTCAAGAGACTTCATAAAGTGTTTAATACAGATACGACACTAAATATGCAGAGTACACGTGGTCAAAACGCTTTTTAAAATTCTGTATCTAACGGGAAACTCATGCATGTGTGTATCCAGACCCCCACTGAGAACAATGGAAAATAGTAAGTAATTGAATCTGTATTGTTTTTCAGGGAGGGTGAAATTAACCTGAGGGTGTTGTTAGGTTGTATTGAAGAGCCTGAAAATATTTCACCACTGCACAAATTTGTATTTTTCCATTGAGTCATATATCACCAAAATGAATCACTTTCTATCAAAGCATTTATATCAATTCTGTTCTCGAACCTTCTACTTTTCTACACATCCAAAAAAAAAAAAAAAAAAAAGACTCCACTTTTGTTCATCTTCCATTACAAACCTCGGCTTGGCCTTCCCCTGCCTTTTCTGGGTTCACGCAAGTGCTGTGTTTACTGACAGAGCGTCAGTGTAAGGTTCATGGCCTGGCCCGTGTCTCTGTTCTGGGTTAATTTATAACCTTAATGTGTTATGCATAAACGCCAAGCTCTTTTTTATGCAGGCCTACCTCCGGCTCCACCTTCGAAAACTACATCTACGTCTAAAGCCAAGAGCAAAACTGACGTCAGACCTGTAAAAAAGGTGACTTTCACTACAATGCATAAGAGCCCTTGGGGGCAGGTGTCTGGATTCAAGGTGACTAACCAGACCTTTACATGCTGTGAAAGTCTCATTCATGGATGAGGTCTGAGGTGGCAACACTCTTCAGACTGGTTTGTCTCAGGATAGCATGAAAGGTTGCGTGTATGTGTATGTGTGTGTGTGTGTGTGTGTGTGTGTGTGTGTGTGTGTGTGTGTGTGTAAGGGAGAGGCAGGGTGTAAAGCCTTTATCAGGAGTCACCTTGCATTTTTTGGCCAGTGCTTGACAGTTACTGATTAGAACCACAGTTAAAGTAGAGAAATACCAAACTGTACCAGATTGTGTAACTGCGCTTCTGTTTCCTGAGGAGAAAATCCAGGCGTACACAGTCAGAAAGGACCAGTATGTTAATGTATGAACTAAAAAAAGTAAAAAAAAAGTAAAAAAAAAAAAGTAAATCGCTGTAAAATATGCAGGAGGACATCAATATTCACATGTCACAGGTCCCGTGTGAGGAGGTATGAAACAAACCTTGGAATTGTGAGAAATAATGATAGAGATGATGTTAAATCCCTACAATTCAGGCCCATCGTGGATTTCAGGCCGCACCCTATGCAGTTAGACCGGCTTTTTGGCCACGCCCATCCATCAGCATCCACAACACATAATAAACCGGCTCGCTCTCCTATTGGCTGACGGGACGCATGCTATTCACGATCCACCAATCAGCGCGTCGATCGCACACAACCATTCATTCCATTGTAAAAAATGAAACTCATTGCGCATGACACGTTAATTGTTGCTGTAAAAGATAAAGCGTGGCACGTACTGTGGACTGTGGACTATATTTAAGCCTTAATTAAGTGTTTACAGTGAATACCAACACATTTTTCCACATTTTTTGTGATCTAGGGTGACAATCTACACTGGGATGCTTCCTCCCTCCTCCTCCTCCTTATCATCTAGTTTCAATGTACCTCCTCCTGGTGCTCGACCAGGTTCAGTCTAGGACACAGGACATTATAAACCACGCTAGACATACACACAACAAGCATACCTTACATTTATGATTGCAAAAAAACATCCCAATGCCATTTCTCAGCTTATTTCCAAGTGTAAAACATATCTAATATGTATCTAACTATCCATTATAGCCCATATCTATCTATATTCGCTTCACTGTACCTAAAACATCTCAGATTTCCAGTCCACCTGTGTGGAAAAAGCCTCCGGATGAAGTTCTGAGCAGGAATCTAAGTGATGCTGAGTAGAAAACGCAGCTTAAAAAGCAAAATTCAATGTATTTTTTAAAGTCTACTCACGTGTTAAAGTCACACCGAGGAGCAACAACAGCACAGAGCTCCAAATCCGAGCCGGGTTCTTCATCCTCCGCAGCATCTCCATGGTTCTGCCTTCTGGACCAGACCGAGCCACGAGCTTCTGGGGGTGGATGACAGGAGACAGGAGGGAGCCGGTTTAAGTCTCTCGTTCAGGTTTAAAAAATAGAGGCTGGATTCTGGACTCTACTCCTGGTTACTGTGGTGTGTGTGTGTGTGAGACAGTCTGCTCTCGCTGCATCAGAGGCTTATTGAAGGTCCACCAGCGCATCAGACCGGTTTCAATGTGGTCCACGGGGGGCGGGGCTTAGAGTGGTGTGATATTTGAAATGCCGTACATCATCGCAAGTGGGCGGGGCCACACATTCGCCACACAGGAGGATGATGATGCCCTTATCTGAAGGCTAGTTTACACTTTATACAACACCCAGAACACACACACAGGCAGAGGGGTTATAATCTGTGTATATTTGAGTGGTTCCCAGGAACAATTATGTGTGTATGTGTGTATGTGTGTGTGTATCACACACATGTTATCAGTGCTGTACATCAACTGGCGTCCTTGTGAGGGATATGAATGGTTATGTCTGATCGAAATGGTGTATATCAACAGATGTGCTCGTGAGGGATATAAAAGTGTGTGTGTGTGTGCATGTCACATGTATGATAGTAATAGTGTACATCAATAGATGTACTCTAGCTGTGTGTTTATCTGTGTGTGTGTGTGTGTGTGTGTGTGTGTGTGTGTTTTATAGCACTGTATGCATGGTTTGTAAAATAATTCTGCAATAAATTGACTGGATGCAAATATGCGCACACATTTTTAATCATGCTGCTCGGAGCATAATGAGCCTGTGCTGAGCCCTATGACTGAGCGAGCATCCATCACACCAGAAAAAACTCCACCTCCTAGAGCTACTTACATGATCCTGTATCTCCTCCCACCATCAAAACAGCATCCCCGGGGGGGGAGCATCCCCCTCTTGGTGTCCCATCGGGGAGATCTGGAAGCCTGTATAATTGGCTTGGCTTTCAAGATGTCAATAGAACATATTTGACCCAGGTAACAAGACACAGAGTCAATATTTATCAGGCCTTAAACAATATACATGCATGATATGTTTTCAGAGTCATTTTCTGAAAAGGAACTGCAAGGTGAGGGAACTCCTTAAATGACCAGTAGGCTTGTTAATCATGAGTTCACCTGTTATTAAAAACTTTACAACTAATTTGTACCTTATGTAGTTATAAGAAACTAGTAATACGAAACTGTGTGGGCCCACATTTGGGCCTTTATGGTTTTAGATAACCTGCATTAAAGGCATATTACAGAGAACACTGATCTTCCATTGGTGAAAATAATCTGAGGTCTTCGGAATTTTCATTCTCTTCTTTATTTGGATATTTCAGTCTAATGCCAGCAGCCACAACAGCATTTGCATGCTGTGTTTTCATTCTGAGTGCAGAGGTGAAATTATGAGTGCGAGGTGGAGTACCTTTGAGCTCCAGTTCTACACCGGACCAATCGCATCTGTGTAAAACAGGTGGTGTGATTGAACGCCACGACTTTATCACACAGTGCAGATCTAATACTGACGCTAAAATGACATCAGGCACCAGTGTGCGGCTTTATTACTCTCAAAGTGTACCTGCGTGATCTGAATGTGTGCACATCAATAAAACACATTAAGTTTACTCCTATCAGGCAGTAAATCTGTTGGTGTCCTATTTTATTCGTGTGGATATGATGTACACATTTGAATCAAACAACCTCATCAAGGACTAACAGCAAAATTAGACACGGGGGTGGAGCGATGTCCGGCAGTGTTCGGAGAACAAGACTAATTTGCATATAATCAATATGACACAGCTCTGGAAAAGCAAACATCTGTTTATTTAACACCCCCACCCCATACCACACTCACACACACACACACACACACACACACACACACACACACACACACACACACACACACACACACACACAC